>QVOB01008362.1:0-13343 GCA_014839585.1 Pseudomyrmex concolor | reverse complement strand
TAAAGTAAATGAGAATTGTTTATTTTATCTTTTTTAATAGTATCTTTTATTTGAAATTACCATAACTTATGTTCGACAGAACAATTCATTTAGTGAATTAAATATGTTCTCTACCAATATTGTTAATTCAACTTATATGGATTTATTATCCTTAATATGCTTGAATTAAAAAAACAAGTATTTCAGATAACAAACTGAAACTCAACTAAACGCAATTAGTTGAGTTAATAGAATTTTTTTTCTCAGTGTATGAAATTACCATGAGCACAAAAAATTTCGTCAAAGTTTCATTTTCCAAATACATATATATGTGCTTTTTTTACATAAAAAACACAAATTCTTTAAGGAACTTCGATTCAATTATATAATATTTTCTCAAGTGTGATTTTGTACACACTAATATACTATAATAATCATATTAATAAATTACTACATACATAATTTTTAAAATTAAAAGCGCAATAATTACTGATATGTTTCCTATTATAAGTACATGGTTGTATATGTATAACGGATATAGTAATAGTATGAAGATATTCATGATTTGTGCACACAATATAAAATTATAAAAAACGTTATCCCGAATAGTATGAGGCCGAAGATAACAGTGTAAATGTGTAGAAGTGTTTACCAATGTAAAAGTAATTATCATTTTCTCTCTCTCTCTCTCTTTCTGTGGCTGCCGCATACGCGTATACAACTTTGTCACGTGGGCAATCCGGTTTTCATAATCGCAACACGCTTCCTCGTAAATTTGTCGGCACTGTATCATCAAAAAATATTGCTTCTCTGCTACGTTGTAGTAAGCCGAAGGATGCTTTTTAAATTTTATTACACAGAGTGCAGACATCACCGGATCGACACACGTTAAAAGGCGTAAAGAAACTCAAGCGCAAAAAAAAAAAAAAAAAAAAAGAAAACTAGCGTTACATAAGCGTTAGAAGAAAAAAAAAGATTTGATAAAAAATCATCAAAAGTTTTACTTCGCAATTTACACGCGCAGAAGACCAACAAAACATACACACACATAAACTTTCTTACTTTATTTTCCATAAACGTTTTTATCGTTTAATATAACATTCGTACAATATAAAAAAATCTAAATTATGCTTAGTTTTTAATTTTTGTAGGTCACACTATGTAATTTTGAGATGAAAAATTGTGATAGAATTGATGATAAATTGATAGAATTTTCACAGGTATACTTATTTAATTTGTTTAGTTTTTTTTAAATAGTTTCGTAAAATATTTTTATAAAATTCTAATTTAACATTTATTTTTGAATATTTAACATTTAAATATTTTATAAATCTTTGATAAATTTTTTTTCAATTTTTTATAAATCTTTGCAAGAAATTATAGTTTCATCGAAATGTTTGCTTTTCGAAAAAAGATAGACGTGAGATGTATTGGAGAATCCCAAAATATCTTCTTTGATAGTATCAGGAAATAAATGTAAAACAAATTAGTAAAATCATTAGTATCTCAGTCGACATTTAATCAATAAATCGAGTTTGACAAGGATGATCAACGCGCATCGACAACGCAAAAGAGAGGCAGTAACAAAGAAAGGAAAAGAAAAAAAAAGAATTGTCTGCATGGAAAGAGACAACGAGAATGAAGGAGACGTAAAAGAGACTAGCGGGTGGCATCTCTCATCGAACGCGAAGGAGAAGGGGATACTACGAAGAGCAATTTGGCCCTGTAATTACGGGTAAACGCGAGGGAAGCGGGGGAACAAGAAGAGAGCTAGAGACGACGGGATGGGGTGCACGAGAACCCTATAATCTTGGTGGGACCGCCTCTTGTTTGCTTGTATAATTACCCTGTGACCCTCCTTCGATGAGGCCTCAATGCTGAAGCTCCAGTTCCGAGCCGTCGGCCCGTTTCGTTCATTCTGTATGCGTGCGTGCACATATATATATATATATATATATGTGTGTGTGTGTGTGTGTGCTCAGCCATAATACCGATATCATTACCTAATGCACCGCTCATGCATTCGTGCTGCATGCTGCCTCGTGGCCACTCTCGCGGTCTTACGATATGCTCTCTTCTCTCTCTCGCTCTCTGTCGCTTTCTCTCTTTCTCTCTCCAGGAGTAACCCTTCTTTCCCGCGTTCTTCCCGCAACTCCCTCACTCACTGCCTTCTCTTCGTTTCCTTGCTCGACGATTTCTCAGGATTGACGTAATTGGCTTATTTGCATTGTTCCGTCTGTGTACTTCTCCCCTATAATGCGCACGATGGATCATTCGCGAGCGATTCAAAAGGCTTGTGGGAGCAAACGAAGTTGTCTTTGGTACATATGTAGATAGTACAGGAAAACGCCGGCTTACGCTTGTGCGAGACTTCGAATGTGGAATAGGTGGAATTGAAATTTCTGAAAGCATGCGCGCGTAACTTTTTGAAAAGTTTCTATCGAAAATAGTTCCATGATTTTTTGCCACGCTGCGACGAGCCGCGAGAAGGTTAGAAAGTGGAGGAAAAAATTGAGTAGTTTAAACGTTTCTTGCAAATCTACTTATGTAGATATATGAATAAATTGTTGTCTTTTGCCGAGATTGACCAGCACGATAATTCGAGTCAAACATTAAGCCTATGTTCTAACCTTCCAACAAAATAGAAAATAATACAGATATGATATGGTAGACATAACAAGACTCGAGAATTATACACGGATATCGTTTTATGCGTGCTCGGTGCAGCGCGCTAAAATTGAGAGAAGACTGTTTATCTTTTGGTCATGAAGTTTTTACGAGAACGTATGTTTCCCAGGCTACTGTATTTCCTCGCCAAAGTTTTGCCAGTGTAAATATGGAGATAAAAATATACGATAAGAGTTCTAATTTGATACAAAAATAGAGAAATTCACTAGGTAATCTTCATTCAATTATTATTTTTTTGTTTTTTAGATTGAGTAGGCACACTCGTTCACTTCTCGCGATTATTTTAACGCAACGTTATTCTCCAAATTTATAGCTTGAGTCTAGTTAAGAGGCGGGCTAATCAAGACATATTAAAATAAACCATTACTCGGAGAATGAATATGAACGAACGATTAAATTATTTTTTAAAAGCTTTTTCCCAAATCGACTGCGCGCTGAGTCAATTACATTAAATTAAATTAAAGTTCTCCTGCATTTTCCACTCTTCATCTCTCTGGCTCATTCTTCTCACTCTTTCGGCAGCCGGCTGCCCGTGTAATTCATTAGCAAAATAGGATAATATTTTGGTCTCTGTTTTGTCGATTTGAGTATAGCATCCTCTCGTGAAACAAAAAATTGAACGATTACAACATCGATGATTTGAATGAGAAAATTATCGACTTGTGCCCGACTCTAATAAAAGTTAATGACATCCCCAAAATATAGAAAATATTAAGACATTTCAAGATTTGTTCAATTATGATACTATCCAGATAACCGATAACTGTGTGTGACGTTTTTCAAATTCCGATTACTCAAAATATTCAAACAATAGAATTAAATCTAGATTCGCAAATGACATACAATAATTGACTTATAAAACTTAAAAAAACACGGAACGAAACATGTCAACATCCTCAGAAGTTGCGCACTTGATATTAACTTTCTTGGTTTTTCCTCTATGTTTCTTATCTCTTTAAGAACGCGCAGCGCGTAAGTGGGTCGAGCTCTTTTCGTGCGCAAGAGATCATCTCGGCCAAAGCGACGTCACGTTAGCGCACAGCTTTAGGCACTGACGCGTCGCTCGAAGGTTGTAATTCAAGTAGTGCAAGTTGACGTGCCGTCATCTGAACACCCGCGAGAACACCTTACGGTACATCGACCCGTGGAAATACACGCACCTTCTCCCGTTTCTTTTATTCGCGCCACTCGTGGTATGCTTTTGATGTCGAAATACATTTTGTTGTTTTTCTAATGACTCCAGTTTTATGTTTTTTTACCACGATCACTGTCACAACATCGAGGTGTATTTGACTGCAAAAGTTCCGTCTTTTATATCAGTTGCAATTGATGTTAGAACACCATTTGCGCGCTCGCGATTCGTACCTGTCAATTTTTAGTATATAGTGTTTTGCTATGTCGAATAATGTTTTTCTATTTTATTAGAAATTTATTGAAGATTTACATAGAATAAAAATTTATCAAACTCATAAAACTATTTGTAATTAAGTTACGTCTATAAAGATATTACATATTTCAATATAGGCGACACAAGTGTTGTCAGAAAAATCTATAAATAAAAATGGCACATTTTTTTCAAATCTCTCGCGCGATAATAGATCAAAATGTTGCTTTCTACTATTCTGTTGATTTTTTTTGTTAAACGTACCCATCTAAAAGTTAAGCGATAAAACGACCTAATCGATACATAACCATGTTTTCAAGAAACATGTTCTTCTTCAACTTGTTTAATCCATGTTATGTCCGCAAAAAGAAACAAACACGCAGGAAATAAAAGACACGAAGAAGAAGCAACGGAAAGCGGAGGAAAGAATCACTCTCCAACGCGTTTGCCTAGATATCCGTAGGGATTAGTATGGCGACGTTGTTCTACGTTTGGAACATGTTTGGGCGAAGGGGAAGTGCGTAGGCGTATGGCAGACAGCCACTTCGTTTTCTTTTTCGATACCACTAGACAAATCGGACTATATGCGACGTTCGCGTCTTCTTCCCTTCTGTTCATGCTGTCGCGTTCATGTTACACGCACACTCGCTCGTATTCGCACGTGTCGTCGCCATCACACGCTCGTTCGCCGGCATTCGAGAGATATGTAAGATTCCTGCCGCCCACGTCACGACAAATTGTTGCTCAGCTGATCGACCGACTCACTGCTGTTTGGTGAAACTTAAATCTTCTTTGTTTTCTTTTTTCCTTTTCGTCTCTCTCTCTCTCTCTCTCTCTCGTTTCTCCTCTCTCTTTTTTTGTTATTGAATGCGTGACGAGCCGATATATATACATTCGTATTGCAGCAAGAAAAAGAGACGAAAAGAGGAAGAAAGAGCGCGTGTGATTCATACTTTTGTACGGCGGATGTAATGAATACTCGTTACAATGATTTATCAAGCAACCACCCGTGCGATCGTTGCGAGGTATGATCAGTACACGTGTAATAATAGACGAATTAATCAATTTCAACGAGAGTGATCTTCTCGATGAAAGCATAATCTTGCTGCCGTCATACTCGTCGTTGTCGTCATCTTAACTTCAGTCGCGCTTGTTTCTTCGATCCGCATCCGTTGACCGATTTTCGTAAGGGATCGAAACTGACTGCTTCGAATCGACACTCCGTGACGCGTCAACACACCGGGAAATCTCAGTTTCCGACAATCCTTTTCGACGGGAGTGTAAAACTAAGAGGGTTCCGCATGGCTGCTGTCTTTCGCTCTCGATTTTCTCTTTCTCTCTTACTTTTTCTTATCTGTTCTGTTTCCTCGGACTTCTTCGATGTCGACCCGGTCGAGTGCGCGCGACTGCTGTCTACTTTCATCTACATATATTCTTCTCTCTCGTGTAACTTTGCGGATTCCTTCTGCGAACCTTTCGTGTTCTTCTTTCCACGTTTACGTTTAGAGCCGACAAGGCAAGCAATCACCGAATGAGACAGATTGATGCCGAGAGCAGATTCGATTTATAGCAGTCGATACGAATGTATTATCACTCGCAAACAAATACTTATCGCGCAAAAACGTTTTTGGAAGTTTCAAGTTCCTGCAAAAAAGGGAAACATGAGAAGTTACAACGATTGATTTAATAGATGCTTCTTTGATGCCATTTAAACGTCACATCAAAACGCCTCTTTTTTTGTTCTCTCTCTCTCTCTCTCTCTCTCTCTCTCTCTCTTCCTTTTCAAATCTTTACTTTTTGTTTCCCTAACTTCAAACCAAGTTTATTCCATAAATGACTCTTACGACGTGTGCTATCGTCTTTCTAGTAAGCGCTATTTCTATACTTCAAAAGCTATTTCTATAGCTTTTGGACGTCCTCGTCCAAAAGCTTGTTTCTCTCTCTCTCTCTCTCTTTCTCGAAAACCACGTCAAAGTTTTAAGTGAGAGACATCGAGGCCGAGATATCTTTGCACATGCTATACGACAGAGCTCCGTGGTCCGTATGTTACCGCGTTGCGCATTGTTATCTCTCTTAGTCGAATCGTAAATTTATAGAGTCAAAAACTCTTATCAGAACGCTTTCCACTATAATAGTTTTTTTTTTAAATTAGTTACTACAATTCTTAACTGGAAATAATTATGTAGTCGCACTATAGCGCGTTGCAAAGTAATAAAAATGTATAATAAGAAAGTAATAAAAATTAATTATTTATATATAATTATAAATTATATTTTATTAAATAATAAAAATTGATGTTTAAATATTTGTTAATCGTATTTAATTTATCTTGAAAATAATCTCTCTTTTTTGCAAAAAATACAGAAAATTTAACACACAAAATCGAGATGCTTCCATGGAATTTTAACGATAGTTAAAAAAGCATTGCATTAAATTAATAAAAATAAAAGAAAAAGAGAGAGAGAGAGAGAGATAAAAGAGAACAATTGTTATTCACTTAACTAACTTTGTTTGTTATTTAAAATCAAGAACAGAAGTGATATTATTTTTTTATATAAAAACAGTTGAACAAAGGCACCTAAAATTGCATGTGATAATGTAATTGCGAAGTCACTTTATTTTTTAGTAAATTTTCCTTTTTTGCGTACTCCGACTACCATTCCATTAATTAAATTTGCGTTTCGACGAAGATGTATGTACATGTCTCATTATTTCGAATGACGTGAGTGCATAATTATTGATTAGCATATATGTGCGTGTTTATGCACATGTGCATAAAAAATTAAAAGTACAATATGAAATTTTATAACACATGTTATGTTTATTTAAAATAATTGAAGTTATCTAAACTCGTAAAATACGGAAATGTATTATTATGCAAAAACAAGAGAGCAACACTAGAATAGCAATTACAATTAAGTTAAAACGGATGATAAGCCTTCCGTGAATGCGTGATGCGTTTGATATAGTTGTTGACATTTTTTTGTGCTTACAGATACGCGGCATTGGCAGATTTTATTATATGACATGAAGGATTTGTGAACCGTGTTTTCTAAAAATTCGTGCAAGACAATGGAAAAAACTGCTGCAGTTTTGCGGTAAACAATATGAGACAAACTTGCTATCTAATTAATTAAAAGTGAGCTATATTAATATCACATCGGTATTTGATCTATCACGCGATTGAAGCTCTTCATACTTAGCACTGTCGACTTTGAATGAGTGAAAATTACAACTGAAAAAAGAAAATAATTATCAGCGAAAATAAATATTTGTGCCTGACTGACATTATAACAGATGTTTTAGTCGAGCATCTTTCATTGTTAGAGTTAAATTCTGAGTCACTATCGGCGGGCCGCTGATAAAATCGCCATACGGTAATTTCTCATCGCCAAACAATAGACATCTTACGATCATTCGGCTCAAACATACGTCACAAGTCTCAACGAAGTGAAAACATAATTTATCGATGATTGTGTATAACTCATGAATTTATTCAACGCGCAGCATCGCTCGCGTGACGTTTCGGAAGGTTAGCAATTCCGATAAAACGTTTCCCATATCTCATTTTGATCGAAGTATCTTCTCCACGAGGTGATAGGTATATCAAGTGCCTGGAGTCATTCGGTGACGGGCCGCGAACAAGGCCATGTGCTGTTTCCAATTTAAAATAGTCGCAATAAGAGATCCTTCTTGTGCAGAAACTTCTTCAATTGTTGCACAACACATGCGAGTTATGTACACATATACGATCTTTTATCTTTTGCATGTTAAACGATGTAACGTGATAAATGCCATTAACGTTACTATACTTACTATAAGATGCTATAGATTTTGTTAAGACAAGAGATAGAAAAAAAATATTTTATTTTATTTTTTACCATAAATATATAAATTCTCGATTCTTTCTTTAAGAATATATTTACAAGTTTATCAAAAAAGATGACAAAATGACTTTGTAATTTTGTATTGAACTTTTTGATATTTTTATTTGTGTATAAAAAGAATGCAAAAAAATATAGCAAAATATTAACTCTTGCAATTTTTTAACCATATAAGAGTCTTTCACGTCTTTGCGCGAAAGTATACGTAATTATATTACGTTAACATATCCATCAATAAAAGAGAGATAACGAAGTGGTCTAGCAAAGAGAATACTGAACGTATCATAGACTGCATAGTTTTTGCACATCATGATTACACCGGTTACATAAGAAAAAAACTTTCGCACAACATACGTTTTAAACTTTTTCTCTGCCAGATTGTTGTATTTGAGAAAAAAACTGAGATTCATTTATACGGGTCAGGGGTCAAGGATGCGATAAATGGCAATCTCTCTCTCTCTCTCTCTCTCTCTCTCTCTCTCTCTCTCTCTTTCTTTTTCTGACCACATATCTTAAGTGTCGTTGCAAAAAACAATGCAAACAGATACGAAGAAACTCCACATCGTAATTTATTCTTATATGACGACGCAAGCGGTTTAGACTTCGTCGACGCTGAACCAACAAACCGATAAAGACTCAATATATTCCCGGCAAAGTCCGCGCTTATAATCGCTTAGAATGTAAATTTTGTCTGACTGTAGTCATTATGCTGAGAAGTTGGATGCAGTGGTCAAAGGTTCCTCGTATCTTCCCTGCGCGACCGGCAACTCTCCTTTCCTGCTAAAGTTGGTTGCCTCCCTCTCTTCTTCCAATCAAAGACATGTCAAGGATCTTAACAAAGGGTAAGCATAATTCACTGCGCATATTGGTAGCTCGATCTTTGACTGGCTTGAAAACGAAAAGAGAGAAAAAGAGATAAGGAAGACGAGGACAAAGAAAGCAACAGAGAATGCACAGAGCACAGAGAATCAGAGGAAGAGAAAAAAAGAAAGAAAGAGTAGCGCGAGATAACAAACCCATAGAGATCGCAGGTCTGCCAACCTTGTGAAATATACACTCATATATCAATGGCGTGCATATCAATTGCCACTACTGCCAATTGCCATGACTATAAAGCCAAACCAACTAAGCCGATGGTAGCGAACGCTGCAGAATTGAACAAGAAAAGGAATGAGGAGAAAGATAGGGGTCTACCTGCGGACTCACGGCAGGCCCACAGGACTGTTACCCAATCGATCTTTATTAGCCATAAATTTGATATGATATGTGCAGAATATGATAATGGCTATCAACCTTGCAAAATTGTCGAACAACTCCTTCCCTTGCATCGTGATGATAACTCTAACATACACAGTGTATTCTGTTTTAAAAATTAAACTGATGGAGAATTTTAAAAATGTTAGAAGAAGAAAACGTATTAACAAAACTTAAATATATTTACAGTACAAATAAATATAAATAATAATTTTGCAAATTTATGATTTTTCCACAACTATGGGATTTATAGTACGATATCAATGACGATGCAATTGAAATAGTTTTCTTTGATTGAAAAAATGAATTTATAAACTTCGTTCAGATCGCTAAATCTTTTCCTTAATTCAGTTTTCTCTTACACTTTTGCAAAGATGTTAAGTAAATTTAGGAATGCGCTACATCGTTCTTCTCTCTTATACGCACATGGATTCTTGGAACACATGTGTCATTTGACGCATAAATTATAGCTCTTTAACTTTTTTACCGATCTACAAAAAACAATATATACTAAGAATCTTAAAAACTAAGGGTCTTAAAAACGTAAAATAAACTTTGAACTTTTACATTTGAAACTGATACTAACATTTTCTGTTTTTTTTCCTTTTTTTAAATGGCGCGGTTTATATAGAAATGTGTTTTCTATTTTAAACAAAAAATTAAACTCTTATTTTTATCCTAAATATTTTTGATTAATTGCGAAGTTATAAAAACTATCTCTTGCAAAATGCATATGTACGGTTTTTTCATTTAAAAATAATTATAAACTCGAGTGCTATTAATTTTCATTTAACCGGATATTGCAAAAGAGAGTCGTTCATAGCATGTTCTACTGCTATTGACGGGGAGTCAACTTTTGAGTGCTCTTTTAATTAGCGTCAACACGATTAGATCTACAGATAAAAAGGTTCTTTCTAAAGAAAGTCCAGAATAAATTTATGTGACTTAGAGCGGTAAAACGAAAAAGTTGGAGCAATGAGCACATAAACAAGGATACACATAGTTCTCTCGCATAATTTCTGTTTTTGTTCATGACTTTGAATTAAAAGAAAAAAGTATCTACATATATTTTATCTTAAATACAAGTTGAGAAAACTGAAACTTTAAGATATGATTAATTTAGAAATTTACATTATTTGTGTAAACTCTATTTTGCAAGAGATTGCAAATTGATGATAAAAAATTATTTATTTATAATAATTTTTTATTCACAATAAGTACAAAATTGGTATAATATTAGTATTTTTATGTATCTATCCAAAACAACAAAGTGTTAAGAATACAAGCTATGAGATAATACAAGACAAAAAATAATTTTTTTCTCTTACATACGATTGTGCAGTGTGTTTTATGGCCACAATATTATTAAAACACATAATTGTGGCAATTAATTATTTCAGAATTATACATTATTCTTGCTCATGTATACTCTCCAATTTCCGCATTGAATTTCTATTGTTCTTTTTTGTCATAATCAAAACATAAAATAATTTTAATTTTCTGCGCCATAATGCAAAAATAAATAACGCTTCATAATTATCGTTATTACTGAATTAATATATTAATATTTATTTTTTTTTCTTTATTATACTTTCTCATATTTAAATTACACATACATTCATGCATTTTTACAAGATATTATTGAAATTATCTTTAATACAATCTACTAAAAATATATGCCATATATAAATATTCGCAAAATAATAGTACACGTATTCGTTGAAGAATTATTTTAATGATAAAAGAGTTAATCACTGCAAGTTCAACAGCAAATGATAATTTTACATCACTCCACCGTTGCCCGTCGATTTAGTTCGATTTGAACTACATGCACACGATGCAATCTGTCGTTACGTCTGTTTCTCCGCAAGATTAGCTTACGCTACGCGATTCGAGGATATTTCTTCTTCTACGAGTCCTCTGAGGATTGTAGCAAAGACACACGGCAAGCAAGACGAAGATGCACGCGAGAAGCCTACGCCTGACAAAACTAATGTTACTTTTTTACCAGAGTTGGCAGCCAGTTTGCTTTGCTCGCCTGCCTCGGCAACCTCGGCCGTCCGCCCGTAGTAGGCGGAGGTTCGACTGTGCAAAACGACTTAATGAACGGTATCTTCCACTCCGGGTCTCTAATCATTTCGGGTACTTACTTCTTGCCGTTAGCCATTTACTTTCGCAACTAGTGCTTCTTCTGCGATTTCTTTCCTGTTTGCGCGTGTATTTTGCGAGTCGATCATTTTTTCTTTTAGCTTGCTGACGAGATTCAATAATTATGGGAAAATCTAACGAAAGAGAACATCTATGTACGTGGAGATTTCTCTGCTCTGCTGCAGTTGCTTTTTCTCCGCTCGGCATTGATTGACCGAACACATAATTCAGCTCCGCGTTTGTTTCGATAAAGTTGAATAGATTTCGAGCATTGTTGTGGACCGGAGTGGCTGAATACAGATCGAGAGCGATTTTAAAAGAGGATTTGCATATTCGCGCACGTTTCGAGTCGAGATCTGTCCGATGAGGAAAAATAAAAAAGAGTTGCTATTGTTTTAATGCTGCATTTCTTGATTTCGACCTTTTCAGATATATAGATTTTCTGCGTTATAACTTTGATTGTCAAATCAATAACTTCTTAAATGAAAATAGATTAAAGTGCTATGATGATCACTAAAAGCTAGAGATCGTACGCATATCTCGAGAGTGAAGCAAATCACGAGAGAGCATTCTCGACGTATCGTCTTTTTCGTGCATGCAAAAACTGATTGGTGCGAGGTAGGAGCGAGTTTGCCTGTCGGCTGTGTGGCTACCTCGTTACTGCGAGGCAACGACTTGTAGCGCGGGATATAGTTGTAAATTGAAACTCGGCCGGAAGAGGAAGAAAGAGAGAGAAGACCGACCGGCGACCTTTCGATGGATCGAGTAGTAGGAAAAAAAAGCAGAAGGGAAAATCGTTGGCCCCGCGCCGGACAGACTCATAATCTTTAAATGAGATTCATATGATAGTGTGGAAGTACGCTTGTGCGTCGACGCGTATATATATACATACATACATATGTATATATACATATACACGCGCGCGCGCGTGTTTGTAGCCAAGAGTCTGCAAATATATATTATGACAACACGGCCCGCATTCTTCGCGAAATGCAATGACACTTTCTCCGTGCGTTTCTTTCGCATAATACTGTGTTTTACTGTGTTTACTGTGTTTTTTTTCTTCTTACTTCCATCGCAAAGGCGAGTGCGCGCACAACGAGAGCACCTCGTCTTCTCGCCTGGATGAACCTCTTGACGAGACTCCCGCGTATAGTGGCTATAAACGCAGCAAGAGAAGAGATATTAATATTACATTCGGAATCATCTGGCGACACAGCGGGTTATTAAAATGTAAACTTCATTATCATTTCTTGGTGTAATTATATTTTTTTTTATCTTCGCCCATCTTCTCGCGCCTTGCGCGTTTCGTATATCTTGGCGCGTGTTTCCGGTAGTTACATTAGCAAGATCTCATTTCGAGAGAAAATTGTTTCTTTCGAGCATTTGTCTCGTTCGAATGTCGAATCTCTCATTTCGATTTTGAGGCGTTCTCTTGCGATTTCTTGTTAGTATTCGCATCCGGAAAGCTTTTGATGTTGATTCTCATAAATTTTTTTTATGTTTACTTGCAGACTCTATGGAGTTTAAAATTATATCGTTAATGTAACTTGTCAGAATTAGATTTGCAGCAAAAATGTCGAAAGATTGTGTACAATATCGCTGATTAAATTGTTGGCATTAGCTATAAGCTATACTGTCTGAATTGCCGCGTGGAAATCTAAACCGTTTTTTTTTTCAATCTCTTGCAATCTCTAAACAAGGAAAAGTTTAATATATATGGAGTACACATTAAAAGAAATGCACTCACTTTTAATTACTGAAAATTAAATTTAATTACTGAAAATAGAATTTGAATTGAAAATAGAATCAGTTTTGGTAAATATCTAAAACAAACTTTATTTGAGAATTATTGTAATAAAGTAGATTATTATTGTAATAAAGAGATAGAATTATTGTAATAAAGAGAATTATTGTAATATTAGACTTAGAATCCAACTATATAAAAAGACTTACGTCGGAAATGTTACATATTAAATTGCAAAATCAAGGACTCAACAAAATGC
>QVOB01008361.1:0-17793 GCA_014839585.1 Pseudomyrmex concolor | reverse complement strand
TGCAACTGAAGCAGCGAGCAGGTATATGCGAAGGACACGTTACTTCATTCGTCGCGCAGTCTCGCGAGTTAATTTAAGAGCGAACTCTATTTTCCGTGTCTCCGTCGCTCTGAAAGTCCTAACTTGGTAGAAAGTAGCGCGGGCTAAAAAATGAAATCTCGCGCTCCGAGGTTTTAAAGCCTCTTTGGTGACCTGGTAACTATATACAGAAAAGAGAGAAAGAGAAAGACAGAAAAAAACGCGGCTGAGAAGACAGAGCTACAGGTACCTATATTCCTTTCGCTGTGATGAAATTTTTTTTGTCATGTCGTCGCGAGAAAATTTTTGTGAGATCACGAAAATTTCGATGAAAATCATCTTGTCACATGAGTAGATTAAGGCAAATGGAAAATATGCATAACATTTGTAATTTGAGTTTAAAAGTTTTTAATTATAGCAATAGAAGATAATATACTAGATATGAGATTTTTTTCGAAAAAAGAAAGCAAGTATATTTAATTTCTATATTTAACAGTATATTTTATTATTTCTAACGCGAAATAAATATTTTGTCTCATTATTTTCCTTGAGTTCGATTAATGAGATGATTATTCATCCTGGTTTACGTTATCATCTATTATGTCACAACGATATATGTTGCCTCGAGAGAGAGAGAAAAAGATCCGGATCGCTCCCGATCAAGAAGGAGAGCCGGACGATCGAGATTAATTCGGTTAATTAATCGCCGAAGAAACGTGGCGAAATGAAAAGCGTCCATTATTCGCGACAAGATCGGTGGCCGGACGGAGAGTGCCGCACTCTTCGAGTACCTCTTCCCCGGCACAGAGCTTCATTCATCTCGGAAAATCTCTCCCGAAGTGGCCTTCTTTAAATTGAAACTCAAATACACACCCTTAAAGAGCGAAAGAGCCCTTGAGGCGCCGTTGAGCCCATTCGAGACGGTTATTTTTCACGCTGTAGTCGGACGGAAGAAGGGGATAGAAAGGTAGAAAGAGGCACGTCTCGTAAGCCCGCTAGTGGATGCTGCTGCACGATAAGGTGTAAGATAACTGCGGAAATCGATTCCGCCACCCGTTAATCGCAATAAATACGCGTTACGCGCTCAGTCACGCCCGGCGGATTATCATTTAAAGCGACAATACGAAATCATTTGTCCGGATATGGATTAGACATAATTGCAACATGCGTAATTAATGATATAATTAAAGCCATTTAAGCACGCGGCACATAATTCGATCAAATTACAATTGTAAAATGTAATAATTTAATACAGAATAGGAAAATGCACGGATTTTCGCGCAATGTGAGGGAACAATTGTGCGATTTGCGAAATAAGGGATTACACGCCTTTATGGTTTCGCGATATATTTAGAAACGCTGTGTGCTTGTTCGCAAAGGCGAATTTATTATCGCGCACGGGCGAGCTGAGTGCGGTATTTTTTACCGCTTCTTTTTCTTTTTCTTTTACACACACACACACACACACATTGTTATCTTACAAATATTACCCCATATTGCAGCCTCATTCTCCGGCATCCCTCGCAATCCTCTTTCGTTCTATTACTTTTGATGCCTGTTTACACGGACACATAGAAAGGCTCCCGAGGCATCGTCGTAATTAGGATTTACCTTCCGGAAGACGTTCCATCTTACCGGGATATACCATGGGAACAATACAACATTTTGCCGACCTTGTTCCGCACTACCGCGATCTATGTTAGAGAGCGCGGACAAAAAAACTTTTGTCACTCGGTTCTTAAGTAAGTTATACTTCGTGTCTCTTGTTTTTTTTTTCTTTTTTTTTTTATTATTTGTCCTCTTGTATTTATCGTGCATATCATTATGTCTTTTATTTATTGTTACGTACTTAATACCGGAAAATGGATGCATACGCGCGCTTGAATTCCGTGAAATGAGCCGTGTATGCGCAGAGCGCGTTCGTGTGTGTGTGGTGTGTGTACGGAGATCTGAGAAATGTTGTCCTTTTGATTTTTACGACGCTCGACGTTCGTTCGTTCACGTACATCTTCTATACGTACATACAGCGCTCGTCACATCCGCGAGTAATTCGATCTACGTTTAAGTCGCGCGCTTCGAAACGTCTCTCCGTCTTGAACGTTCGTTACCGCCTTGATTGCACGGTAGACGCAATGAAGCGTGTGATCAACCGCGCGATGAGATTATTCGTCGGATTATGCGAATGCGGCAACGTGTGTTCGGCAAATATGTATGTGCGCGGGCGCGCGCGTTAATATGTTTTCCACATAATAAACGTTCTACCGGGAATAATGACGTAACGTGCGAAAATAAGACGTTCTGCGACGCGCATTCACGTAAACAATATCGTCAAACATATATTTTATAGTTGTATATACAAGCGTGCGTGTGTGTGTGCGTGAAAAATGGACTGGCTCTTTATTATCTGGCGACATCACGAGACAGAGTGAAAACAAATGACTCATTTTCTTTCCGTTCGAATAACACGTCTGTGACAAGTTGCTGAAGATCTCACCGACCCTATCCGAATTTGCGATAAAATATTGTTGATATATTGTTCTTCATTCTCTTCGAATTGCTCATTAAATTTCTCGCGCGCATTAAACAAACAACGACGATGTGTAGTTTTTATTTCACCGCGCGCGTTCGGCTGCGAACTCTCGCAAATTGAAACAATTTCGACCTCAAAAGGGCGCGGTAACAGACGAGTCTCGAACGTTATCCTCGACTAGCAGCCGCGAGAATGTTTCTACGACACCACCACCGCGACCGCCGTCGTCGTGGATATAAACTAAAGCGCTTAATTCTCTTTAGGTACGGTGAATTATTTCGGACGTGTTCTCCGCGCGCGCCCACAATAGGGCATGGGCGGAATCTCTTTTGAAGAGAATTATTATCGCGGCCTCGTGGAAGCGTGCAGTCGGTGGCGCGATGACAAAGAGCGCGCTCGTTTTTCCGCGACGACACGTCGCCTAAGCGTATAATCTCTCAAGTATTGTTCGCATCTTCCGTCGATTTATCCAACTGCTCCGGACGACGAAAGAGGCGCGAAGCGGAGCGCTACGTTGTGTCGTCCATCCCGGAGGACGCGCGCGCATGGGGAACGAAAACACATCTGCCAGTTTTTAACGGAGACATCATATATCATAAATGCGAGTGAAATGTTAAGGGACAAGAGAGGGTCACCCCGTGCGAATCATCTATCTTGTACGACTTAACTCGCGGGACGTCCGATACGTACAGGGTGTTTCGTAATACGCCGCCGGCCGATCGTGCGTTTTGGTAGCAGATTGGCGAGCGCAAAACGATCGACAAAGTTCCCGTGAAAAACACACACACATATATATATATATATACAACATCCCGGTGATCATTTTGTTTCTCTGTCGCGAAGCACGTTTTACGTTTCAGAAGTTTGGCAAACAGCTGACAGCAAACTTGGCGACTTGCTTTCCGAATGCTCGCCGAGTTATTTCGAGTCATATGAACCGTCGAATAAGTCAATCGTTTTCTGTGCTCCTCCTGTATATTGATTAACACTTTAGCGCTAAGAATAAAATACTACAGAAAATAATAATAAAAGAAGTAATTTAATAAAAAATTTAATAAAAAAAAAAAGTAACTATCCGGGAAAAAGTTCTGCTTATACGAGCAAATCCCGTTATAAATAATTTATGTATAATATCTTGTTATAAATAATTTATATATAATTACACATATATGAGATTGGGAGGATCTCATATATGATTGTTATATATAATTTATATGTAACTAGATATAAAATTTATCTATTTACGAAGGACTTTTTTTTCAAGGTATGTATAATTTTTTAAATTGATATTAAGTTTCTTTTCTTATTGTGTCTAATTTCGTTCTTTCAAATTTTACGCAACAGAACGACATTCTGACAACCAGTTTATGAAACGCTCTATACACGGGAAACGTCTTAAACAGAAATTCAGTTAAGTGGACTCTCACGTGCAAGTGTATGTCGTAACGCAGAGATACACACAAATATCATGTGTTCCAATATTAAAGTCGTATCGTAACGCAATAATGCTTCGACAACACCAAACGAAAGTTGGAAGCAGTTTTTCTCGGTTACGTCGACGAACGTGTTTCCGTTCTCCGCGCATACGAAGCGCAGGACGATTCGTCTCCGGCCGAAACGGCGACGAATCATCCGGAGATAAACGACTTAGCGCCGTCGATTTTGGCAGATCGTTTGGAAATGTATTCACCAAGAAAATCTTAAACGATTCATCATAAAAGCTGCACACACCGGCCGCCGTTTCTTGCGGCGAAATTAGAAATGTCGAAATGATAAATCGCGTCTTTATCACGTAACCGGGAAATATATAATTCACCCTCGCAGAACACGTTAAACGATAGTTCATGAAGCGCGCGGACTTTGCGCGTAATCAACAACGTCAAAATCGCGAAGTGACAATTTGTTAAGGGAAAAAAGTTAGCGGTAACTCGCGCGCGCTGGCTTCAGGCATAGACAGACGTTTTAATTTCAGGATAACACACATACACACAATGCGAGATCAAAAAACGAGCGCGGAATAGAGCGAATTAATCCAGCTGTGAACGCGCGTGATAAAAAAGCTCATGCGTATTGGCAAATTGAGAGATTTTCATTGGGATAGCGCGCAGAATCCGCGACATTTACATTTTATGATATTTGTCGAGTCCTTTCGATCCTGCTTGGGCTCTTCCAAGGAGAAGGAGGAAGGAGGCAAGAAAAGAAAAGGTGAGAGGTAAGAAGAGCACGCGGGAGAAAGCCCTAAGCCAAACCATTCCTCCGGTTCCCACACAAATATTCCTGCCGAGACGTTTCCTCCTTCTCCATCTCTCTGACATACCGCTGTGTATTATCCGTGTGATATATGTGCCGTGAAAAAAGCTACGAGATGCTCATTACCGAGATAAAGAGCGGCGATGCGCGTTCTCAAAATCCGCTCCTTCCTCCCTCGTGTGCGACGGTGTTTCATTTTATCCTTTGAAACCGACGTCGCGCGCGGCGTCGTTGTACACGTCGTCGTCGTCGTCGTCGTCCCGGCAGAAACGGGAACATTTCACTTATAAATGCCGCTCGAGAACTTATTTCGAGAAATTGTAATCCGTCGTTGTTGAGCGTATCCGCTTGAAAAATGTGTTCGAAGAATTTTATGCTGTTACATATATTTTTCCTCGCGGTTCATTACGAAATGTCAAAACACACATTTGACATCTCAACTTACAACAGACTTAATATAATAAAAATATAATAAAAACACTTTTATGTTCTCGCGATGCGCGACATTCATGAAAGAAAAGTTTGCAACGATCTGTCACTAACTTAGTGTTACATTTTTTTTTTTTTTTTTTTTTTTTTTTTTTTTTCATAACAAAACTTTATCAAGCGAGCTTCGCGCTCGCAGCTCTTTTCATTTTGTTTCTCATTCGAAAGTTAAATATTACTATAGGATCAATGAAATACTGTTTCCGATATGAAATCCCGCCTTGTCGAATTAGCCTTTTTCCAAACTTGTAGTCGGCAATCCGCCGCTATGACGTGAACACTCGCAAATCAAATACGACCCAATTCTGTCAGTCGCGGGTTCAAAAGTATTCGTCCATGTCCGAGGGTTAATACCGAAAACTCCGAAACATGCCAGAGGTCCGTCTGGATATGATAACTGGGATCGGGATTTCGGCGAAATTCTAATCGAGCACAGCCGCATTCCGAATCGAAGCGACAATTAATCCTTGTCCTTTCCTGAAAGGACATTGCATTCTTATCTCGGTTTCCTTTCTTTTTTTTCCTCCATTTTTATCGCGCAGAATATTTCAGACCGATGAGTGTACATGTTATTATTACGCCTCTCTCTCTCTCTCTCTCTCCTCTCTCTCTCTCTCTGTGCCCATTAATCCCAAAATAATTACGTGCGCGTCCGCAAGCGCGTGCGCACGATACCACGATGCCCGGTTATTGTTCCTCTGATATCTGGATCGCATAAATACCGCTATCCGTTGCATTCATTCGTGCCGTTATCGTTGCCACGGCGAGCATTTATTACGTTGCTGGCCGAAAGGGCCCCGACCGTTCGCGTGGTTAATTCCATAATTGAACGGCGCCGATACGCGCATCCATCCTGTGTGCATTGAGTTCGCTAAAAGATTATGATATCTTCCGAAGCGGGCGTAACACACTTTCTCTTCCCTCCGCGCCTCTTCTCCGGAAATCAGTTTTGACGTTTACCACTCCCTTTTCAGCCCGCGCAGACATTCAAGAAATTCCGAACGATTGTAACGAGACATTTAAAACTTTTTCCCATCTCTACCGATATACATGTATATTTTACATCTCTCATTTATAACACAAATTTTATTAGTCCGCGGCGCGCTGTAAAACTCGTCGCGTTGCTCATTTTTCCTTTCGCGGTATCGGCCAGATAACGCCGCGGATAAACCCGCGGGCTTTTGTGCCGATAACATAAATTTTCCTCTAAAAAAAATCTCGCAATAACTAATGCAGCAGCAGCTCTCGACAAGATCCGCGCTGTAACATCTAGTGAACAATTTTTTGTTTAAATGGAGATCAATTGTACGCTTAATATTTCGCGCATATTTTTGACAGGTTTTTTAAATATTGTAACTGTCTACATACGTTTGAATATATTTGGAGCATGATTTATATAACAATTTATACACACACACACACACACATAAATGTACAAAAAAGATAAAAAATCTTTATAAATCTTTATTCCGTATTTCGTTCTTTCTACTTTTGCGCAAAAATCACACAGATTTTACGATGTCTTCAAATGCACGCGACCGATGTGCACATTGCCAGAACCCTTTGCTTTCTTCGAGCAACGCGAAGAAATCAGGCCGGATGCGTTGCTAATTTCGTTGTTAAGTTGGAAGGACATCGTGGCGCGCGAAAGGGCGCGGAAGGAGCGTAAAGTGCGCGAACGGTGCTTTGTTGTAACGAGGAGCCGGGCACGTTTTAATCATCTTCGTTTTAATAACGATCAGAGACCGCACCGTCAAGAGACCACCATCTCCCTTCTTCGCTGCGCCCGTCGGGTACACAGAACGAACGTTGTCCGCGATCGTGGGAATCTCGTTCCGGTCTCGTGAACAAACTGCGCTGGGCGAAACGGATTTCTCATTTGCACCGGCCGGATTGACACAGCGTGCCGGACAATAACCGATTCAGCGGACTCATTTAAGGTAAACTCAACCTGCGGATCTACCTCGATATACGTGATTCCGGTACGGTCCGCTTTCTCGTCCCTCCCTTCTACCGTCGCAATGTACACAGACGGATTATTATGAAATTATACGTGGATCAAGCGTCGATCGGCGATGCGCGACGAGTTCGCGAAGAGCAGTCCGATAGATAATTTCAGCGCCGGCGGTTCTCTCACGACAGACGCCCCGATCGTGTGATGTTTCGCCCCGTCCGATAATTGAAGCGAACACGATCCCGAAATTCGCTTAGGCTGTGTGTGTATGTGTGTGTTGCTTTCCGGCGAGCTTTAACGAAAATTTAAATATTATGCGATAATTTCTACAACACACACAAGCTGATTATTTTATCGAATATTACGTAGATTGACATTCTATGTATTAAAAAAATGTGTAATAAATGTTAGTGGAAAAGTGCTTGCGTGATTTAATATGGTAATTATTATGAAGTTGAAATACTGTTTGTACATTCTTCTTTTAGAAAAAAAGTTATTTTTTAAATCAGGAATTTCTATAAATATCAAAAACCATAATGTAAATATTTTATTTCATTTTTATTTGTAAAACAGTTTGCTAAAATTCCCGATGTATGGAATTTCGCGAGACACAAACCGTCAAACCGTTTCTCCATTTCGAGACCCAGATTGAAAAAGAATGATTTTAATCGTTTTCGAAATCTAACTGTAATACACGAAGAGATATTATAATGCGATTAAACACGAAGCGCGCACATAATGTCGCGGCAATACATGCAACATCGCTATACGAGAAAAGCGTTTTATAATTTTATATCGATTATCCTCGATCCGCTGGTCGCGGGCGGTGTTATACGTTCATTCGCGATAATTAACTCGATTATTAACCGTGGAAAATGATTCTTGCTACTGGCGCGTTTTTAATCTGTGGGTTTTGAAAATGTTCATCGGTTTTTATACAGAGGCGAGTTTTTAGAATTGCAACACAGAATGTGAAGAAAGAATGTTAATCCAGCGTAACTCAATCTTTTAATTCTCTTTAATTTGAATTTTTTTTTTTTTTTGCAACAATTTGAATTATGCACTAATTTATTTTTAACAACAAAAAGAAGATACTTCGAAAAGTTTTAGAGAATTCTCTTACGTGTATCTGCTCTTTGAATGTCGAAACTACTTACACGTAGCGTAGATCAGTAATTTCAGTGGTATAGATCAGCGTCGAACGCTACGAGTGATAAAACTACGAATTGAGACGCCGTAAGTTCTTATAGATCGCGGATCTTATTTGCTTCAACTTTGACGAGCTACTGCTGTAGATAATACAGCACAAAACTAATTCTTATTTAATATTAAAGTGAATATTATAAATTATTACATTGTAAAAAAAAAAAATATGCGCAATTATGTAAATAGCGTTGCAAGCACGAATGACTTTTACGCGCGATATTCTTACACGCCGCGATGTCGGAAATTCTTGTAATAAAAAAATCTATTTTTTTACAATACATATACAGTAACTCAATAAAGTAGGAGAGGTATAAATAAATAAATAGTAAAGTAGCAAATGAGGTCGCGATACATTAAATAACGAAAATGATCAGCGTCGATTGCGCATTTCCTTCTTATTAAGACATTTCAGTGTGCGACATTTACAAATCTCGAAATCGCTGGTCTTATCACTGATACGAGCACGTTGACGCCCGCAGGGCGGTATCGCGATGCAGATAGTTTAACCGCGCGGCAGCTTGGCATTCACTAGGTGTTAATTACTTTACAGGTATAAAGATAAGTCCGTTTCGCGCCGGAGAGTAGTAGTTCGTCGTAATATCGCGCCGACGAAACGGGCGTTAATCAATTACTTGGATTACAGATTTGCGGATTAAATTGCCGCGCGCAAAAAGTGAACGTCGACGCCCGCCGATGTTAACTTTACGCTACGACTCAACTACAACGATAATTACAGCCATCAGCTGCTCGCAAAGGAGGCAAGCTTCGAGAGTCACGCGATCACGCGATGATTTCATTTGCGATTACGGAATTGCGGGCGCCACGAGAGAGAAAGAGAGAGAAAGAGAGTTCGACCCGTTAAATTTTCCTTCACGCGCGATGGTGTGTAGTAAAAATATCTCTGCAAGAGAGTTCAGTTACGCAGAGACGAGCAAATCAAAATCGCTTTGCAAGGAGTTTGGATTTCCAAGTGTTTTCCAAGATTTAGCTAGCGGTGTCTGATGTCAATATAGAAATAACGAACGCGTTAATAAACGTTAGGAAAACGTTAATTAGCTGACGCCTCGCTAATATCTCGCTCATTACATTTCTCGCGCAGCAAGTGCCGTGTGGTTCCGTTTTACGTACGCTTCAGTTTCAATATTTTACTCCTTTAGCGGAATTTCCGCCGAAGCATTTATTAACATGTTTGCTATCTCTCTCCGGAAACGTTGAAGATATCTGTTATAATATAATTAACGTTCTATGAGACAATATTAATAATCGGCTCAATTTCCATCACGGAGAAATAAACGAATTGTTTGACTCGTTTTATTTAATCTTTTTCCTCTCTTCCCCGTTGTGCATAACTAATAATAAATATAAATACGAAATTTAGAGATAATTAATAAATAAATTATGGACACTCACGTATATTTAAGAATCTTTGATTAATAATAGTGAGCATATAAATAAAATAATAAAATGAGGAATGACCTTCGGTTCGTGTCGGTTAAAATCAAATGTAAAAGACGGCAATAAAGTTATGCAATAATGATCGGATTTCAGATTATCATCTTCAGTTGGAATAATTGTGACAACATTCGTTCTAAAACGGAAGTATTTAACACAATAAATTTCACTGAACAGTTTTGGTTTTACTCCAACTAAAGATGATTTAAGTAAAAATCGAAACGTTTTGATTATTATTTGAAGTCCAAGTAATTATTGCACAACATCCGGTTTTTGGTTCGCTATTGCCGTCTTTCACATTTAACATTAAGAATTTTTTTAATACACATCAAGTTTTAAGCTTTGAAAGTTTTAAGAGCGCATTTCAAGTTTTGCAATACAACAAAACTAATTGCGTGACGTAACGTATAAACAAATATCAACAACAAATCTCGGAGTTTAGTGCAGAGCCGTAAATCTAATTTTAGCAATTAGCGACGCTGTGTGTGAAATTAACAATCATATTCAAATTACTGTTGAATAGCGCGAGGTGATACTAACGTAGGATTTTAAATCCTTCACGCCGTGCCATTTTATTTGGATTATGTCGTGTTTATCCGATATTAAGTGAATTCATACTATCAATTCAGATATATTTTCCGGTTGCGCAGCAAAATTTATTAATATCGTTCTAATAAAGGTAGAATAAAATCTGCAAACACACACACGCACACGTGCGCGCGCGTCTACCGGTTCGATGCCGTCGATAATTGATAATTTCTGTATTTGCAGTGTGACGTAACAATACGGAAATTTGCGGCTCGACTTTGCACACCATCGTTGATTGCCGTTGCATATTACAAACTGTCGCCTCGTGTAAACTGACAAATTGCAGCTATCTCATTGTAGTCCCGTAATAAGTGGTAATCTCCTAATTTCGCTTCGTTATAGACGGTTCGATTATGCACGCGTCCCGTTAATTTGACTGCAGGCTGCCTGTAGGGAAACTGCATTCACATTAACTGTTTTGGAGTGCAGTGATGCCGCGTGACATCATATCCCGTCTCTAAGCACAATCAAATTATTGCCGCACACGTGACAAAACAGCCGATGCTCCCTCGCTATGGCAAAACAACGACCGTCCCTGTTGAGCAGCCCTTTGCTCTCTCTCTTTCTCTCTCTCTCTCTTCCCCTTTCTCTCTCTCTCTCTATCTCTCCCTCTCTCTCAACTATGCATCCCGTGTACCGACTAAATTAACTACTTAATTAAACTATCGCAAGCAAACGCTAACGCAAATCACTTTCGTATATTTTTGCACGCAACAAGCCACTTTAGTTGTGTATATAAATGCGTGTGCTTTGTTGAAAAATAAATAGACCTCGTTGACACACTTTTTACGATAATATTGCGCACTTTCTTTATACTTGCATGCTTTATTCTTTATTACAGATTTTTATCTCTGTAAGTATATATGTAACAAAAGATAAATTATAAAGGAGATATGCAAGTACAAAGGAAGCACACAATCTTTTTAAAGTGCGTACTAAAATACTATACAAAATATCCTACTATTTTATCCTACCCATAAACTGAATAAACAGTTATTTTAGATAATTATCGAACTCGTGTCAGTTATTATTACATTACAATTTCATTTATCGGTCAAAAGAAAACGAGGCAACGGATATATATGGAAGAGAATTACTTAATTATATATAATAAAGTTATCGTAAAATTAGCAGAAAATCTAATGAAATACTACAGTGTGAAACTTTTGCATTTCGAGTTTAAAGCGCGGGAAGAACTCTCCGCACGCCATTCCTTTCCATCATCTTGATTTAGAATCAAGAGATGTACAGTTTCACGAATGATCTCGGTAATTACAACTCAGTTTGATATCACTAAGGCGCAAGTTCCGAATATGAATATTGCGGGATATATCTTCGAACTTCGTGTAACTACACTTACGGAATATTAAATGGATATTTTCCTTCCCTTCTCTTCCCCCAGGATCACATTGCGCGCACGAGCAAGGATGTTCACAAAATAATCACAAGAAGTACAAGTGCAAAATCGCGTATCGCGAAGAAAACGAAAGAACTTGCAGCCGTGTAACATATCGCGTGTGTAGCAGGACGACGAGAAAAGAAAGAATAAGAATGCGCCGTGGATTTTCAAAGAAGGTTCTCCGCGTGGGCTTCCCATGGGGATAACGACTACACTACTACGGCGATTCCCGTGTGGAGGCTGCGGGATATTTCAAGGCGGACCGGCGTCGTTGAATCGTGTATTTTACGATGGCTCCTTACGGCCCCGAGCACAGGCCGATATCCTTTGCACCCGTGTGTCGGTGTGCGCTGATGGTAGTTCTCGCTTGTGTCCTTTTAACATGCAGCCTGCGCCATCAAGGGACGCGAACAATACACACCGACGAGAAGGAGAAGCCGAGGGAGAGGGAGAGGGAGAAGCACGTACATTCGGAAACTTTATAGATATGTGCTCAAAAAAAAAAAAAATTTTCGGTCGCGCTAAACGCGATGAACTTTCGCCACGATATAGTTTGCGTTAGAGCGAGTATTTGCGTCAACGCGGACATTTCGAAAGTTTTAAGTAGTTTTAATAATTAAGAAAAAACCGAGAGCGAGCGTGTAGAATACACACGCAATCCCTCTCTAGTAATAAGATATTTAACCGCGGACAGTTTTCATGATTTGCTCGAATGCACGTTCCGCTTTTATTTCTGTTGAACTCGGTTTGCTGAAAAAGATATTTTTTTTTCTCTTTGTTATCGGAACAAAAAAAAATGTATATGTTGCCCCACTTTGCGGGATTATATACCGCTCTTGTTGTGAAGCTATAATTTAGATATTGTACCTGTAATTTCATAACGAATAGATATATAAATCGGCAAACTCCGCTGTTTTGTGAGATCTCTCCGTATTTACAATTAGTTTACTTCGCACTCGATGTTCACAGATAATTATTGGACTTCGCATTAGCAAAATTTCGCGCTCGAAATATCGGTCTCGTTATCGCACAGACCGAATATGTCAAAGATGATTTATTAAACCCCATTAGAGGTGGCTCGGCTTAACGAGCAAAACACGTCCGTTACGCTTTTCCAGCATTGATGAGGATAAATTACGGATTTCAATTGAAGACAGATCTTTATTAACGATTAACAGGAATCACGAGGGAATTCGGAGACTCGCCGAGAAGATATTCGCTTCCAAAACGAATAGGAATTCGATTTGTCGGTCGGTGCGAAATTCACTTTGCATCGTCGAGACAAATTGCTATTTAATACGGATAACAAGTAAGAAGAGGTGCTTTAACAAGTAATTTCCGTACCAAGTTACTTGTTGAACGCAAGAGAAAACTTGCGAATGAGCTCGGAAAAAAACGTTACAAGATATTTCGGATTTTTTAAACGCACCGTTATATTAGAAAGAAATTAAAACATAAAATATCGATGAAAATTATAAAATGAGAATAAAAGTAACTGAACTGAAACAGAAATTGTTATGTAATTCAAGGACTTGCGCGTTCAAATCTCTTATGTACCGGACCTGTGTATACCACGTGAATTTCAAAATCGGGAGAGACAGTAACAAAGATACGTGCTCGAAGGTCGTTGTAGCCTCTTGTACCAGGGCCCTCGATTGATGTTCGCACGAACACGCACCGCCGAAAATCGGTCGCGCACACACATCCGACGAGCGGATCGTCCAGTGATGTCCAACGCAGATAACAACACAGTCGATATCGGCAAAGACTACCACCACACCGAAAACATGGAGAAGGGAAGGTACCCTCCTCCTGTGTTGGGTTTCGCTTCACAGACTCTCCGTCGGGTGTATAGGCGCCATATGACAACGGGCGCGGTGCAGCGCGTGTAACGGATATAAGTCGTGCGGAGGTTGTTGCGCGCGGGGTGTTGTACGTGCCGGGTGGACGTGTTATTAGACGCGGGGAGTAATGAGCTCTTGGGTATAATGAATTATGCAATATTGCGAATGCCACGTTACAACGAGGGACGCGCCCGTTTCGTAGCGCGGACGCGCGTTAAGAACATACACACACACACACACACTTGCGCTTTTGCGATTTCATAGCGAATATCTTTGCCTTTTATCTGCTTTCATCTGCATCCCTTTCGCCGCAGTTACTTGTAACCAATATATATACATATATATATATATATATATATACGCGGTGCAACGCGAACATTTACATACACCATACATATATATCGCATGTATGCTTTCCCTTTTATTCGTAGACTCGTCGGAATCATTCATATTTGATAAGGCTTTAATATTCTTTAATAAAACCAACCAAGTTTCCTCGCGTGATATATACGTGATATATACGCGACATTCTCGAGAGTCGACTTCACAAATATCGATCTTCTGTATATTCTCCATGCGCGCGCGCACGCTTATCAAACAGATTTTATAATTCAATCGCCCAGAATTGATACCCAAACTCTTTCTCCTTCGGCGGTAACTGCCGCATCACTCGCCAATAGCTGTCGACCCTCCATTCGTGAGTAGCATAAGTGACACTTCTAAACATACACACACACACACACATACACAGACAAGTGACCGTTCGAGCTCGTATGTGTGCGTTCAAATATCAGCGTGTACGTGTACGAGTACACAAGGCTCGGCGTGTCTCTGTAACAGAAGTCGTGCAGGTCGCACATGTCCAGCATACATGTTACTGCCCTACGTTCATGGCCTGTGCCCTCTAGGGTTCGAACTCGCTCATACTCTTTTCATTTCTTCTTCTGCGCTCGCTTACCCAACCGATCTCTCATGACGAATTTACTTAAATTTTACAGCGAATTGCGCGTTACCGGCTCGTCTCCGTTGCATCCAAGGATGCTTGCAAAATATCGAGTTGAAATACACTGAGAGTTTGTACATTGAGAATTTATCTCAATCGTATTATACGTAACGATATTTAAGGAATTCAATATCAAACAAATGAGATTGATGCTTTCCGAAAAGCACGAAGCGAAGAGAGAGAGAGAGAGAGAGAGAGAGAGAAAGAGAGAGTAATATTCCGAGATATATACTCCGCGCAATGTTTCTGATATTGTATCGGTAGTTTCTATTATAGCGCGGGAATTTTTTTCTTGATTTTAAATAATTAATTATTATTCACTATTTTTAATCATCTGTTTTTATTTTATATGTATTTTATTTTATATGTATTTTATATATTTATTTTATATGTAACATAAATATATATTACATATAAAATATTATTTTATATTTTTTCCTTCGCGACTTGAAATGCGTGACGACGTTTCCGCGTGTCGGTGATTTTTTAAACCAAGATATATATAAGTAATTTAATACTTGCGCACAAAAGAGCACACCGTTCGACAACAGCTGTTGTTTACAACACGCGAGCCGTTATTGCATCCAACATGTTTTCAGTGCGTTTCCGCATAACGTGACTAAACGTATTTGTAGCTAAATCCTCGCGTTTCTCTCTCTCTCTCTCTCTCTCTCTCCCTTTTCTCCCCACCTCACCCCTTTCCCGATCAAAAATATATAACGATTAAATTCTCCGGGGGTACGGTAGGTCCGAAATGCTGCGAATGAACTGTTCCGTCGAGCGCGGTATTTGCTCGGCTAGAAATGATTACCAACGGAATCGCGCTACGCTGGGGTAAACGTTGACGGTACAATATTGCGATATGTCGACCCGCCGCGCCGCTGAAATATCGCCGAGCGATGCAATACCCGCGCCGCCCTTCTCTGACTGCGCGCAGCGAGGTCGATCGATTATCAGCGACCGAATTTCTTCGCGATTCAGCGAATTCACTAGTGTAATTTGATATCGTTGGTATCGTAATCTACGATGGCAATCTTAAAGCTCTCTTTCTCCCCATCGTTTCTCTCGTTTCGTACGAATTAAAGAAAAATCATTGCATTTCTCATTGCAGCGGCGCATTGCGCGCACGAATTGTTACAAGAACGTCTCTCCTCGAAGTTGCGCGTGATTCACCGGCCAGTTTCCGGTACTGTTTTGGTATTGCTGCATCGCTACCATCTTGTAACACACTTGCCTACACACGCACACCACGTACGACACCGACGCGGAATATTCAAAAAGCGAATGAAAAGCAGGTCGCGTCTGCGAATCGGACGACTTTTTGCAACGAGACGCGCCGGCACACATACCTAATCGGCCGGATACATAAGTATCCCCCGTCTTTCGCACCGACGAGTACAGTCGGAATGAATATCTTGGAATCTGGAATCTCTCGGTGGCATGGATATTGAATATTAAACGCGATGTGTGTACCATATATTTCCTAGGGAAGAGGAGACACCCTCTCGCTACGTCCGAAGATGTTGACGAGGCAGAAGGACTGCCAGCATATTTACAGGAGTTTTTGCATCCTGCGGGGTGACATTTGTTTTTATTTCTGAGGGTTGTTGTAGGAAGCAGAAAAATAGAAACAATAAAAAACGTACATTCGTGAGAGAAAATGGCAAAAGAACAGAAGAGAAATCAATGAATGAAGAGAAATACGCAATGCGATAAATCTTAGATAATACAAATGAGCAAACATTTTACACGACAAATGTCAAAACAATCGACAGTGGAACAACATGGATTTTGATAAATTTAGTTTCTATCAATCGTTCGATGTGTGATTACTGTGTAACAAAAGATCATTCTCTCAATGACGTGAAATATTACGCATAATTATGAGCCTATTAATACCTTAATCATATTTATTGACAGCATGATGACACAGTTTTCGTCATATCGCAACGTAGCATTGTTTGCATTCTATGAAAGCGCGAACGTAAATGAAGTTTTATCACATTCACGTCAGTGAATAATCACAAAGTGAAAACCACTACTACATGTTGACCAAGAATTGCTGCAATGTATGTTGCAATTACGGACAATCATGTGGCAACAATCGATAACGTCGCATATAACAGTAAACAATATTTATAATAAATTGTATAGAAACTTTGATGTTGCGCATATAAAAATAACAAATGCTAGTATTTAAATATCAGTAATTCAAATGTTTGTCATATTTCTTAAATGTTAGTATCTAAATATCAATATCTTTGTTTTTTTTCTTCTCCTAAAAATCACCTTTACGTAAATATCACTAATTAAAAATCGAACAAACTTCGCATCTGATTGCACAAATGTTTCTATAACGCAAAATACTTGCGTTCTTCAAAAGACATGCAATTCGCGTATTCTCCGTCGCGAATTCCGCGTTTCATAAAGCGTCGCGAAGTATCGGTAAAGAATAGTTACGCAACAATTTCCATCATTCGCCTAAGGCCATCATAACCGAAGTCAGCGAAACTGCCTAGTACGGCTATCAGAGTTAGTAAGTGTTTGTAATGGCGCTGTGTCGGCGTTGCGCACGATCGTCGTTACAAGCTACAGCTATGTGATTGCTCGTAATTCGCGGCTATAAAAAAAAAAAAAATTGCACAAAACGCTGGCGTGGAAAATTTCACCAACTTTTTTCCGCGAAAACACCGCCGATGTAAAACAAAAATGCACTGTTAAAACAAAACAGCGAATATCTGAAATTCTATGTGATTTCAAAATAGTGACGATCATGCAACAAATATTGATACACACGTATGATAAAACGTCCGAATTAAAACACGATGTCCGTAATATTACAAGTTCGGGCTTTTTAATCGAAAATGTAAATTTCTTAAAGCACACGCGGACAGCCGTGTACAACAATATTGCAATCCTTTTTTTTGCCCTGAATTTTGCCAAATGGCGAACCGCAATCGGCTCGGAAGTGAGATCGTTCGACTATCATGCAACATTATTGCAATTTAATGGTAGCGTCGGCAAGCGCTGTCGTTTATTATGCCACGCTACGTGTTGCTACTC
>QVOB01008360.1:0-15095 GCA_014839585.1 Pseudomyrmex concolor | reverse complement strand
GCAAAAACATTGGCGCGCGCGTTCGCTTGTGAATTTCCAAACTCAGAACGTAGAAAACTTGATCGATTTGTCTAATTAATTAACTGTAACAGCCCAAGATACCTCGTTACACTTTCGAGATGAGATCCCGACTAAACAGCTGACAGCTCTCCTCGCATATTTCAATGACGCGCAACATCTTCGGCGTTTTCGGAAGACGAGAGAAGCGATATGGTTTATGTAAATCGAATCACTTCTCTCATGAATATAAGACCCGATGTATCGCGATGTATATTATTCTCTTTCGGAATTATCAATTAATTTGCATAATAATATGTCGAACGATAAATATTCCTTCGCGAAAAAAAAAGAAAAAGAATTTCTCACAGTTTATTCTTTGGACGAAGGATTATTGCATGCGAGATTTCGCGGATGCGCGCGCTTATATCGCGTACATCGAGATTATAATGCGCGAGAGAATATATACGTATCGTATTTTATTATATACATATATATATATGTGTGTGTGTATATCCAAGTGTCTCATTATAGACCATGAATAATGTAGCGCTTGGAAATACGCCGCCGCGAAATGGATTCGTCCGAATTTCCGGGGTGGAATAAAACACCGGCTCGTATCCCATGCTAATCGTCGTGTGTGTGTTGCATTTTGCCGGTCAATTGCGCGCCGGCTAGACTAACAGTTCAATTTAACCGACGACGACGACGACGCAGCGGCGCGACGGTAAGAGACGTGCAGCAGTCGCGGTGATAACGTTCCCCGTCTCGTAATCGGTAACAACTGCCGGAACATGTGCATCACGCGTGTGCGCGCCGCCGATTAAATTGCGTGTCCTCTAAACAGCGTAACGAGCGTTATACAGCCCGTTACATTCCCACGGGGAACGCTGTCATTCACGGCGATCGGCGGATAACGCGCGGGACGAATTCCCCTCGATTCATAACGCGAACGGCGGCGGCGCGATGATAAAATCCCGATAAATGAAAGCGTGATAAACCGCGAAGGGATTGCGCCGTTATCGTCAAACAGTCGTAAAACCATCGCACGATCGCGCTGGGAATTCAATGGCGCGAGAACGGAAAGAAAGAATCTCGGCTGCCGGGGTTAACAAAGGGGAAACGCGGCGGAGCTCGTTTGAGTCACGACCGGTGTATGTCACTTTTATACGTAAGCCGCAAAGCGAAACGTGTGCGCAATTATGACGTGGCCGTTAAGATACACGTGTAGGTGGTCCCAAAAATATCCGGTCATTCAAGGAAATGAACTGAAGTTACAAGTTAACGAACGGAAAGAGACACGAAGTTTTGACGCAACTTTGTTATTTTACAATTACATGTAATAATTTTAACAAACAAGATATTGTAAAAAAAATGCTTCAAAAAAAAAAAAAAAATTGGAAAATATTAACTTGCAAAACAAACATCACGCGACGAAAATACGCGGCTATTAGCTTAACAGGTTTACATTCAAGTGGTTTTGCTATGTTTTATTTTTGCAAAAACACACATGCTTTTTTTTAACATCGTCTATTTTATACAGATGAGTTTTTTAGTTTTGAAAATTCTATTCGCCCAAGGAAAACAGCTGTTACATGTATTTGCGCGTGGGAAAGCAAACTCATAAATCTATATTAAAAATATATTTCGAGCTCTCTTTTTTCCATAACGTAAACATTGATACTTTTCGCACAAAGAGTAACTACTCGGACGGTCAGATATACTTTGGATGACCGAATTAAATTTCGGGATTAAATTGTGCGTCACACGTAAAAGATACCTTTAATTTTATGACGGCATTTGTTAAATGTCCAATAGGTACATATGTTGCGCGCACACATTAAACGACGCGAATGTGAATTCTATTGAAAATGACATTTTTCATAAACAATTTTACATGTTTGTGTCTCGTGTCCGAGCGAAGTCTGAGGGAAATTTACACATCGTAGTTGTTTTTCTGACTTCACAATATTTTATCTTCTTCGAATCTGCATAATGCTTCGGTACGCAACGTATGTATTTATTTATTTATTTTTTTTTTTTACGGTGAAAATTTTGCGCCGCAACGAAAATAATAATTCAACTCGCCGTGAGAAAATGTGGTAGTGTAAACTCGAGACGCCTAATTTACCAGAATTTTCAGTCCCGAGTTATTTTCTCTTTTCGCACGCGAGAAGAGAAAATCTGTCATCTGTAATAGTTTAACATTTATAGTTGATGAGATAATACAACATCTGACGTAACTCTCTTTCTTTCTCGCTCTCTCTTTCTTTCTTTCTTCAAATTCAGAAGAGCCGAGAGCATGAACAGTCCGTATTTTACAATGCTCGTAATGCACAGGCAAGGATGGATGCGAGTGTTGGGAAATTCCGAGAGAGAACTTCGCACCAAAACCCTCCCTTCGCTGACTTTTAATTCCATTTTCCGCAAACATCTTTCGTTTCCTACAAACAACTGAATAATCGATAGTTACCTCGTCGTTCTTTCCTCTCTCCGCCTCGGCGGATGTTGAATTTTAATAACATCGGTTCTCAAATCCGTCGAATGAATACACATCGGATTCTTTGTCGGAAAAGGTATTGTTGCAAAGACAATCGCGCGCGCGCGCGCGCGTGCCTATCGAGGAAAAAAAGCATCCGAGTATAGAGAAGAAGACGTGACGTTACAAAACTCGGTGTTATTAGACGTCTGGGGAAAAAAAAAAAATCGGAAAAAGTCGGGAAAACTGGAAAGTATCAGTAAGCATCAGAACGAGTGGAGAAAAAAAAATAATTTGAGACACTTTGACGGAAGAGATTGACGCTAATAGAATTGACAGACGTCGATGATCTATTTATTGTAATATATTCCTCGAATGACGTTGCTCTCTCTCTCTCTCTCTCTCCCCCTCTCCCTCCCTCTCTCTCTCTCTCTCGAATCGTGTTCGTGAGAGAGAAAAAAGTAGTAACGCAAAATAAGTAGCTCTTTTTCATTAGCGTGCGGCGTCACTTTATTCTCCCTTTCTTACTTGGTATTCGTCCTTCCTCGCGCGAGATGTCGTAATTACATTTAGCACCTTATCTTACCGTTCGACGGCGGGGTGGCGAGGAGGAAAGGGGAGCGCTTGCCCATTGGCAAAACCGTGGAAACTCAGCGAATTTTCCGATTGTATCCGCGAGAAGAGAGAGGGCGACCTACCTAGTACAGCGCGCTCCAGCAATACGCCGCACGACACCCGTTAGACTATCGCGAAGAAGAATGACATAAGACATCCCCCGTTTCTGACTCGGGCGCCGTGTGACCGTCTCTCTCGCAAAAGCTCTGTGTCTCCCCTCCGCTTGGTGTCACCTTTCCTCTCTTCCGTTCCCGCGCCGCTATCCTATCTGCATTCTACTACCGTCATTCCTTGCTCTCTCTCGTCTCACCGGTTCGCCACCCACTACCACCCCCGCACTCCCACCACGACGGCGCGCACACAACCACCATCTCAACCGTTCACCACTACCACGATCTCATCGACCAACACATTGCCGCTACGCGAGCGAGACGAGAGATCGGGAAAGAGGTGGAAAAGGAAGAGGAGGAGGAAGAGGAGGAAACTGGGAGCGAGGGAGACGGAGCGAGAGGAAGATTACGTGGGAAGGAGAAGAGGAGGAGGACAAAGAAGCTCACGAAGGAGAAGATGAGCAAGATGGAGGAACAAGGAGACCACGTGACGAGAGAGAAAGAGGGTGAAACCGCGAGAGGGGTTGGCGGGGAAGGAAGAGAGACAGAGAGAAGCAAGGCAGGCGCACAGGCATAGCATAGCGTAGCACGGCACGGCATATCCATAGACATATACCTACACTGTCTCTATGGGCATATCGACGAGATCCGACAGCGGCCGAGCGCCACCGAACACAACCGACTCGGACCCTGCGCGCTCAACCCAAACCCGAGAAAGCATAGTTGCATTTAAACTGCCATCCCACTCGGGAGGTCTCTCTCTTCCTGAGTCCTGTGCGCGACCTCAGGACGAGTACGTACTGAACATTTGATACGTGCGTACGTACGTAAAAACCCGCGCGCATCGACAAGTCTCTCCGTTATGTTCCGCTTCTTTGTTGCCGCCTCGTTATTAAAAAAAAAAAAAAAATCAACCAATCGAAAGATTCAGGAAGAAAAGATCCAGAAACGGTGGGAAGCGGTCCGGGGGTTGACCCGATCGCGCACAGGACACGTCTGACGTCAGCAGCGCTTTAACTTGTTGGATTCGACGCGAGTGCGACGCGAAAGTGAGCCGGTCCGCGGGACTTCGATTCAACCCGGGAACGCAAGTGAAGGTGTCGAACGTCGCGATCGAGACGGGAAGAACAATGTTCCCCCTTCTCCCCCCTTTCGTCATCATCGTCGTCGTCGGTGATCACCAAAAGGGCACTGCGCTCTCTCTCTCTCTCTCTTTTGTTCTCCGGAGTCGGACTTCCGGTATCGCGAGACGACGCGTTACACGTTTTCCGCCACTTCGTCATCCGCTTTGAAACGCAGACCGCTGTCACCGCGCGCTTCGGTTCCGTGGCATCTTCCGCGCTCTCGTTTCTCCCCGCTTGCGTGTGCGGTCATATGACGGGCGCTCGCTCCGGGTTCAACGCGAGCGCGCGGATTTCTCGCTCCGCTTCGCCCACTGACAGCCAGCTGCTGATATTCCTTGCTGCGTTACGTTAACGAACGTTTACTCTCTCACTCTTTCTCTCGGACATTTGAAAAAAAAAATTGAGCTTCTCCGCACGATTTTGGAACAAACGACACGTTTGTTTTACGCGAGGTATAAGTCTTCAAAATTATTATCCTGTTTTTCTCTCTGACGTTTAGATCCGGTTTTTATTATAAAAATCTCTGTGCTATCCGCAGTTAAACAATTTTTAGAGCTGCGAAACCTCGCGGCGTTACGTTCAATTGCGAAATTTTTAAGTGCGCGATTATATTTGCGAGAAGACACATAGGTGATCGTCTTTTTCCAAGTACAAACAAACGAGCGGAAATTTTTTCTGCCTTTGTTTTGGCGAATAACAGTCGTTTGTCGGTACTAGTCAGCCAGTTCGAACGTTATCTTTGACGATAACGCACGGATTTACCGTCGCTTGCGCCCGATGTCGCAAGCAACAGTTTTTTCCTGTCTTTCTCTCCGTTCCTTCGACTACCATCCGATATAATCATTACTGACATTGTGCGGAATGACACACAAGGCTGTACGTGCGCGGTGAGATCATCGCTTTAGACTGAATCTTGACACGTTAATTATTTCGTACTGTCAGAAGTTGAGAGAGAAACAGACAGACAGACAGAGAGAGAGAGAGAGAGAGAGAGAGAGAGAAATCCCATATTATCGCCCACCGGAGTATTGCCCTTGTCACTCCGGAGTGAATACATGATTGAGCTTAAACCATCGAGCCAAAGTTCGAGTCTGGACTCTCTCCGGTGTGTGTTTCTCTCGAACTCTGGGACTGGAATTACTGGAGGAGGAGGAGGAGGCATCTCGTGCTCGCAGGAAGACTTATAAGGCACCGTTGGGGAAGTTTCAGCGAGTCCATTTGAGGTCGATGATGGGTGTTCGCACTTCTGACGCGCGGCGTACTATACGCGGAGGGTGGCGTGAGATGACGCGAGATTTGTGACAGAGAGATGTTTCGCGCCACACGAAACGTCTGTATTTCTTTTTTTTCCCTCCCGCCCCCCCCCCTTCCGCAATTTTATCCCCGAATCTGCATTTTAATTAACACCGCGTCTCTCCTTCGGTGCGATAAAAAAAGAATGTGACATTGTTGCGGAAGAAGAGAAGTTTTACGTGCGACATCGCGAAAGTAATATTTCTATTTCGGTTAATGCGTTCAATCACTCGCACATACATTTTGCATTTTTAACGCGTCGATTTCTTGCAGCGCGTCACTTTGCGCGTTGTAATAATTTCGCTGGATTACGCATCTGCGCTCAAATATATGCAAATATTTGCCCGTGGAAATATTTGGAATCATCATCGACACTGATCACACAACGCTCGCGCTCCTCGATCGTCATAATTCAACCCCCAAGTTGACACTCGAAATACATAGGTATTTAATATTAATATTACAGAGAGAGAGAGAGAGGTGCGAGTTATATCATATCAAAGAGAGAACTCTCTCCCGTCATTATACCCGCAGCGGATCAATAAGATTTGTCCGCAGCGGATAGATCGCGTGTGAAAACGCGGAAAAATCCCTCGTCCCGGACGAGTGTGTGACACGTCCTCAAATTTGATTTCTGCCGAAGCCGTCCGACAATAATTGTCAATCGCCGCGTCCGGAGAAGCGAACTCCCCGGCACAGTAGTACGTATCAAAACGACAGAACTTTGTATCTGTATATATATATATGTATATAACGGACACACACGTATACACGCAGCCATTCCAATCTTTTCCGAATTTTTGTTCGGCGACAATTAATCACCCCGCCGGTTAAACGTAATCAATCCTAGATGTCAACGCGATTTTGCGTGTCGTTTTGGTGTCGTTTTTTTTTTTTTTTATTCGTATACGCGCGTCGAGAGAGAAAGAGGTCGCGAGGATGTCTGGAAAATTTGTTTCGCTCGCGAAAAAGAGAGAGTAAAAGGAAGAGAGAGATAGGAACGACTCGACTACGGTGCTTAGCGACTTCGGCTCGAAGTTTGGAGAAATGCTTTGTTTCCGCTGAAAAAGGTGTTTGAAAGAGGGTTGCGCGGATCGATATATCGGCTTGACTCATCCCCTCCTCTCTCTTTCTCTCTTTCCCCGAGAGCCGCTCTATTCCCGGGATGATGTTTCTCTCCTACATATCGGTGTGAACGAATGTATGACGAGTACTCGTTGATAGCATGATTTTCATTCCGGTGAAAATTGCGCGCGTGAAAATTAAGACGGGGTGAAAAACGCAAAATAAGCGTGTATTTTAATTAAATCGAACGGAAGAACAAAGAGAGAGAGAGAGAGACAATAATCGTCTCACATATTTTACTTATTGCGGATTGTTCGTGCGTTTCATTTATTTGACGATTGTGTTAATACCAAACGCCGTCGTCGCGTCTCGCCTCGCGCATGTTAGAGAATCACGGATTTCTAATTAACGTAATGAAACGTGAAACTGAGAAGAAGTGCTGAGGGAAGGTTGGCTAATGAATAGTGATTAGGAGCCTAACGTAAATTCACTTGCGACTCGCTTAAACAATCCCGTTCTCTGTGCTGTAGAAATTAAACAAGATTTCCCAACGGCGTGGAAAATGCCGTTCTCTGACTGAATCATCGTGATGCAATCTTTCGTAACTGCGTCTGCACGCAAAATTAAAATCCTTCATTGCGCGCGCGACTAGCTTCCGCCTGTATTTATCTTTCTCTCTCTCTCTCTCTTTCTCTCTCTTTCTCTCTCTCGTATTATCGAGTTTACCCGCTGTAATCCCTTTGACACTTGCACCAAAAATTCCAAGCTTTTTCGCTCTCGGCGGCGTTCTCGATGTTACACGCCCCCGCCGTACTTGTTGCGTCTATAACTTCGTGTACCGAGATCTCTCTTTCTCTCTCTCTTTCTCTCTCTCTCTCTCTCTCTCTCTCTCTCTCTCTCTCTCTTTGTCCTCCTTCCTTCCTCTCTCTCGCTCGCCGCTTGCAGCCTTATAAATTTGCGATAAAGCCGCGGAATTAGCGCACGTCGATGCGTCTCGCGACACGATACGCGCGTATAACGTAATTACATTTACGAAAACCTACGAGATCGGATCACGACGCGGTTGGGTAAATTAATGCGTACTTCGAACAAAAACGCGCACGCGGCAATTTGCGCCGAACGTCAGACGGTAAGTTCAGGACACGTACGTACATAGATCGGAGCAAGTTGGAAGGAGCGAAATTAACGCGGTGCACGCGATGAGCGCGTTAAATTTCGAGCGGCGTTACAGCCAATCTCGCGCAATCTTCCGGAGAAGAATTCAAGAATGTCTATGGACTTGCTTGCGCGAGCAAGTTTTTTGTTTTTTTGTGCTTTCTCCCTTTCTTTCTCTCGAACATTTTTGCTCATTACTTAGCCCCATTTTCTCAAATGTCTTTATTCGCGCGCGCGGCGTTTCTTCCGCCGCGGCACAACTTCTCCAATAATGGATGGAATATACCGCAAACCGCGCTTTGAAAACGAGAACGAGTATAATATTGTGTCCTGGGAATTTGTAGGAAGTAGACGAAGGAAGGAAATGTTGTGCGCGTAAATGTACGACACTCGTCCTTAATGTACCACGCCACGGTATACGAAGGTTGTCCTCGTTCTAGATTTATTATTGCTATAACAAACGCGGCTGTGTGTGTGTGTGTGCGCGCGCGCGCACGTGTGTATGTGCTTTTCTTTGAGCTCTTTATTATCAAGCAAGAAAAGCACTTGAGGACACACGGTTTATTGAAACTCGCGACGAGAGAGCCAATGATAACACAAATTCACTGAATCACTTTTAAACGCAAATGTGTTCTTTTGAAATCTTCGAGTTTCTTTGTTTTTCCGACCGCGACTGTACAATAGAAATTTTCACGGAGATTTATGGATGTCGCCTGTTAATTATAACGCGGCAATGTTTATTCAACAAACGGCTGCACACAGCCAGGCGGTGTAGACGATCGTATTAAGATCACAATGTATTTGTTCGTTTTATATATATATATATATATATATATATATATATATATATAGTTTCTGACAAATTTTTAAAATTCACTCGAAGGAAATTCTTATCTCTCGCGCGCAGCATCTTTATCTTTTTCATCTTTCTCTTTTCTTCTCTCTCTTTTTCCCACCTGGTTTTTCAAAATTCAATTTCCATCTTTCCGTAATTCCTTGTTCATTTTCGAAAATCGATTTGAGTGTATCGCGGCAGCTGGCTCCTTTCGTTCGTTCGTTCGCTCGCGCCGCGTCATCCGGCATTAACGGAAGTGTAACGTCAACCCTGCCATTGCGAGCGCGTAATTATTTACAAAAGCGGCGCGCACAGTGTGTCAGCGCTTATCTCGAACGCGTGGGTCAAGCAGAGAGAGAGAGAGAGAGAGAAGGAAGAAAGGACATCGAAAACGCAGCACAACATCCGATACACGCGAAACGAGAGAGAGAGAAACGACGACGACGACGACGACGACGACGACGACGAGGTAGCATTTTCGCGCGTGTACGTGCGCGTCGGGTATATATGCAGTTCGGCCTCCGGTTTCGAATCGATAAACCTTGCTGAGTGACCGAGGAAAATCGCGCGAGGCGAAATTTTTATCCGCGCACACCATCGGAAGCGCGACACGATGTTTCCAGCTCTCTCCGAGAAAGGAGGAAGCCGTTTTATCGATCTGCCCACGACCCAAAAAGGTAAGTAGGCGAGCGCCATGGTTACCATTATCTCTAGATCGTGGACTCTTGACTTTATTTTTTTTTAATTGCGATAAAAGTTCGCACACACACAGACGATGGTTGATGTCTGCGTGACAATATATTTCAAAACGTTGATGTAAAAAGATTGCGCGCGGAAGTACAACATCTCTTTTCGATATGTAATTTCTTTTTTTTTTTAATTGCGATAAATATCACCGCGGATTTGCACGAAGATCTTGCTATCTTATGCGCGTGTAAATGTTCGGCCGATATCTTCCAAAATGTCGAAGTAATTTTTAACAAAAACGCCGCGCGGAAGTTGAAATCTCTCTTTGACACATGTAACATCTAAATTATAAGTCAGATACACACGCACACACACAGACACGTGCATATTCTGCATATAATATATTTATATGCAGTTCTAGTTCTCGTGTTATATTCACCAACTCGGCGCTTTTATGAAATACCGCTCACAGACTCTCTCTCTCTCTCTTTCTCTCTCTCTATATATTTTCGCGTATTCGGAAATTTGAATTTGGGTCAATGCAAAAGGCAATACGCCGTTGCTATGCAACAATCATTCGAATGCCGGAAAGGCAGAAGGGGCATTTTGGGAAAGATTTGCATGAAGATGAAGAGGGGCTAGGGAGGGAAGTAAAACGCGCGCGGTTTCGCGAATTGAATTTGCTCTCTCGGGGGGGAGGAGGAGAGAGGGAAAGGGAGAAAAGAAAAAAGTAAAGTAAATTCAAGAGGATTTTAAGATTGAACGTTATGCGCGACGCGCGGCTGGCAACCTCGAATTAATGCAAATTAATTTCCGCGCTTATGCATTCCGAAGAGAAAATACACGCTAAGGACTGTGCGCGCGCGCGGAGTGTACCATGCTAAAGACGCGCGGCATGCAGTATGCACAACTGCACGACTGCCAGAAGAGCCTAATTAACGTACTGTGTGGCACATTCCTCACGAGGAACATGTGTTTCGCCATTAATTATTAATTAGCGCCGCAATATGGAAACTATAATGCCGTGCAACACACATACATTGTAATAATTAAAACGCGCGATGATTTGTTGCTTCCTGGTTAAATTCTTAATTGCACTTTTTAACCGCCGAACGCGTGAACACTCTTCCTTCCCTCTCCTTTTGCCGGGGAGGGTAATAAAAACGTATCGCGAAAAAACATCGGCGTGAATTATTGAGTGAAAAGAGCAAAAAAAAAAAAAAAAAACGAACAAATAAAAAACAAATACACGCAACTTACGGGGGAATTGCATTCTAAGCACGACGCACGCTGAAGATTAAAATCCAGGTAAAAGCCGCGTTCTACCTTTATCAGCGATGTTTATGTTGGCATAACTTTTCGCGCGAGTGTACAACATGCATAAATATCTCCGTTAAACTCGGGTTGCAAGATTAAAAACTTTTGCCCTGGACGCGTATATATATCCGCGGCTCGCCGCATAAAATTCTAACACATTTACAATTAAATTTCACGACCGCGATAATAAAGTAAACAACTGCTACTCTCACATGCAGATTGCGCAACGCGAAAATTTTTCTTTTTTTTTTCTTTTTATTTGTTCGAAAAGCGGCGATTATCGGCGCGCATGTCGTCGCGATGAAACGTTGCCGTTTGCGCGATTGTCGGCGTACAAAAAACAATACAAAAAAAAAAAAAAACAAACAATCTCTCGAGACATATCTAAGAATAGGAGTGAATAAGAATATTCGCGGGAAAAATCGATCTCTCGGTGTTGAGATTGTTTTACAGAGCGCGCTCTCTCGCTGTCAGCTGTCGCGCAGCCGTTCGTAAAATAATAATTTCTCGAGATATCTTGCGCGAAAAGCGGGAGAGAGAGAGAGAGAGAGAGAGAGAGAGAGAGGGAAAATAGTCGGAGGCCAAGATCGATCGCTCCGATGCTATACTGAGACTATTTCGCGTGGCGGTGTGTGGCGTGCACTATCAGCTGCGTGCGCGAAATGTGGCAGGAATTCGCCATTCCCTTCGAACTTCCTGCCGCGGTCGGTCCACGAGTTACGACCAAGCCAGCCCGTTGCTGCGGGGGCTGCGAAACGAGAAACGACAGCACCCCACGGGAAATTGTATCGACGCCGCGCGCTCTCACTCTCTCTTGCGCTCTCTCTCTCTCTCTCTCTCTCTCTCTCTCTCTCTCTCTCTCTCTCTACTCGAACAAATCGATTTTCTTTTTTCAAAGTTCAGGGGACGAGCGGTCGACCCCGCGAGTTAAGAGGAACATATTTCTAGTCTCGCGCAATAAAACTCGCGTCTCGCGCGACACCGAGAGCAAAGTGTCACTTGTTACTTTTCGCGATTTGTTCATTCGGAAAAGAAAGTCTTGATTGTGGTTTTTTTTTTTTTTTTTTTAATTATCTCTAGAGAGTTACCCATACGCGTTTTTCCTCGCGAATAATTGCACGAGATGAAAAAAAAAAAAAAAACCGCGCTCATCTTCGTATTTTTACGATAAACTTTTCGCGTTCGCAAAACTGTCATCGTGGAATTCGATACGTTTTGCAAAACAGGAAACAACAATCTCGGTTTCAACATTAGTATTTTATTACAAAATTTTTTGCAGCCTCGACTCGCGATGACGCAAGTTTGTGAGTCACCCGTCGTGTGTGCACAGAGAGTAACATAACACACTTGTATGTATTAGATATGACATAGTCGAGCGGGCCGCCATAATCCCAGCGGATCTTCAATATCGCATGTATGATATATAACACTCTGCATGAATTTCAATACGCGCAAGGACGTTTTATTTCAAGTCGGACGTTTTTATCTCAAAGTTGATCCATTCCGAAAAATTAATCGCCACTCACTCTCGCGTGCAGGTTTTTAATTCCCTTGTCGGTGATAAAAAAAAAATAAAAAAAAAAAATAAAAAAATAAAAAAATAAAAAAAAACAAAATTGATATTTTACTTAAAATTTATTTTACTTCCGTCATGACGATTGGCCCCCCGTATATCTCGGTGTTTAAATCTGATCCTGTATTAAAAAAAAAAAAAAAAAAAAAAAAAAAAAAAAAAAAAAAACTGGCCAGGTTAGCCATTAGGTATGTATTTTTGCGACGCGACATCGTCGACGGATGCCACAATTTCAATGTAAAGAAATCATATACGCGTGATTTCTTTACATACAATAGAGTCCATGGTGTAAATAACGTGTACACGTGCGAATATTTAAGTAGCCGGTATAGCGATTGCGAAAACAAGTGCACTGAAAAAAAAAAAACGTCTTGATTAGCATTGATAATTGAGCGAAATAAACGCCGCCATAATATCCGTCTCGTTTTCATATTATTCGTTGTAATTACTCGTTATATTATTCATTGTAATTACTGTTTCTTTCAGTTTCAGCGAGAATAATTCGCATTCGCGGGGAGGGCAAAAATCGAACGGTTAGCCGCGGACGTTCGATTCTCTGTCGCGGAAATGTCGACTAATCGCGCAACGGCCGCATAAATTTTCGACAACTTTAATTGCGACGACCCGCACGCGCGTATTGCGCCGCGGTCCTCGTGTGTTTCGAAACTAATTTGGAGCAATTAAATTTTCCTTTTCTGAGTCTCTAAATTAACAAGAACTAGCTTTTTAATACCGGAAACAAAGTCCGTCAAAATGGCGGATGTCTTATCGCTTTAAAATTTTAATTACTAGAGTGCTTTTGTCCAAATATAAAATAAATGTAAAATATTAAAAGTCTCTGTAGCTGAAAGCGCTTTTTTATTAACTTAACTAATTATTTAAATGTTAAAGAGGAATTTCAAATAACAAATTCAATATGACAAATAAAACGTTTCATCAAATATCCGTCGATAAAATCAGACGTGTATTCAACTCTGAGTTATTCTAGAACGTTAATACATAATTTACTGTTAATATATAATTTACCGTATTTGATTTTTTAATATACTAATATATTGCGAAAACACAGCGGTACTTGAGCAAATTCATTTTGTTATTAGTTGTAATTTAAAAACCCCCGTTTCCGAGCTTGTACAAATTAATCGGTAGGAAAAAAAGATACCGTCGAAGAATCATAATTGCATTCTCAGCCAAATTGCAGGGTGAGCAGCCGAGTTTATGTCGCGCCTTGGCGTGCACAAGACGCGCGCGTGCGCGATCCGATCGGAGTTCCGGAAGCATTATGATATAGACAGCCCGAGTTAGCACGGGCTTTTGTTATTATTCGCGAGAAAATCAATCCGACTATCAATTCGACTGGAAGATTGAATAAGAAGAAAAACACGGCACCATTCTTTCGACGGAGAAGAGAGAAAGAGAGAGACTCGCTCCCGAAAGACGCGCTCTCGCGCGCGCTCAATAGTCGAGCCACACACAAACGCGCTCTTTGCGCGTCTCTCTTCTTCATTGTTATCGAGACCGACAAAAGATATTTGAAAAAAAGGAAGGAAGAGAGAAACACTGCCATCTAAATTGAATCTTTTTCTCTCTTTCTCGCCTGCCTTCGCGTTTTCTCGATCTATCCGCGCCGGGATAGACTCTTACGGACTCCTATCTCATGAACTGTCACGTATATACACACACGGCTGTCGCGCCGTTCAAACCGATTTTCAGTCAGTCGACGATTGTTCGCCTAATTCGACGGCTTTTATTAGAACGTTTAACCAGAGACTGCGCCGGAGCTGTTATTGCGAACGACGGAGTCACGGTTTTTTATTGAGCAAGAGAGAAAGAGAGAATATAAAAAAGTTTGATCCCTCTTCTATTAAAAACTTTTCACTTCTATTCATACAGACGTTAAATTTTCTAGTGATTTGGTGACACGTGTTATTTTTGTCAAGTACTCAATTTAAATTCAGAACTTTATGAGAAATCAATTTTTTCCGATTGCCTTTGATTGATCGAAAAAACGTGACCGATTGAAGCAGACGGTACTCAAAGACAAAAAAAAAAAAACAAAAAAACCAAAAACAAAAAAGAATTATTAGATTATGCAGTAACCTATACATTTTTCATGAAAAGGAAAACCGAGTGAAAACCACGCACGCGCGAATGCAATCACGAAATCCAGTAATCGAACGGTAGAACGTTAAAAATTTACAATGAGTGTTGCGGGAGAGAGAAATATTTACATCGGGGAAATATCGGAGCTATCTGTGTGTGTGTGTGTGCGTGCATTATCGATTTACACTTCAAATAACTGTGATGTATATATCGTACATGAAAGATTGTTTTTTTGTCGCTTTATTTATTAGAAAACATTTGTTATTAGTGTAAAACCGACGCACGTGGTGGCAGCGAATTTACACTGGTTTTACGCACCTTGAATCGCACATACACATTTCACATACTTGTGTCGAAAAAGATCATTTATACGATACGATATCTTCGCAGATGTGTGACATTGTGTGTTGAATATTAGCGTGAGAGAGAGAGAGAGAGAGAGAGAGAGAGAGAGAGAGAGAGAAAACAAAATTCGATGGATTTTACGTGTTGTTATATACCGATTTATCACCCAATTGTTTGACGAAGATAACATCCGTTTCCATTTAATTTCGATGGTAGGAAAACTCAAATGTTCCATAATTTGTATAATTATTTATTATTGATATAATTATACAAATAATTATATATCTGTAATTACATACTAAGTCAATTATTTGTAATTCTGTAATTACATACTAAGTCAATTATTTGTGCGAACATTTCGCATTACGATAAACATTTTACAAAAAAAAAAAAAAAA
>QVOB01008359.1:0-25869 GCA_014839585.1 Pseudomyrmex concolor | reverse complement strand
ACTTATCTGTGTGTATGTGTATGTATGATAATGCGATGTGTGTATAATCAACAGACATAAATATATAAAAAGAAAAAAATTTTTATTTTCTGAATCGATAAAAATTACTGTCTTTATCTAAAACATTTTCGTGTTATCATAACAGTTCTTTTTTATCTTTAATAGCTGCAAGAGCAAAGACCAACTGACCGAGACGAATAATTATTTTCTCTGCAACGCGTTTCGAAAATAAAGAAACGAAATTCACAGCAGAGATCATTTACTTCAAGTAAAGCAATTACGAACGAGGATCTTGGAACGCGCGACTACGTCACTGTCCAATTCCACATGAAGTCACGAGAGCACGTCGCCGGCTGAATCACTCGAGAGGTCCGCTCCCCTGTCGTCTCTATAGTTTTCCACCCAGAAAGATATCTCAGAAAGCAGAGGTCGAAGCGACCATTCGAAGCGTTTCTCAACGCAGGTAGAGACGAATAAAAAGGAAACAGAAATGAGAAAATACGAAGGGAAAGGGAAGGAAAAAAGACAAATATTTTACGCGCCACGACCTCGGAGCTCGGAAACTAAAATTTTTTTAGAATCGGGCCTTTTCCTTTTTTTCTGCTGCTGTTTGCCCTCTTCTCGTACTTCAAAAACCGCTTGCGAAAACTTGCCGAGCTACTTTGGTCCATTTTTAGTTTCTTCGCGCGCACAGGTGCTCCGTTCCGGAATAACAGCGGAAGAGAACGAGGCGGCAACGAAAAAAAAAACAAAATAAAAATAAAAATCTGTTCACTTCCTCTCGTCTTTTCTTCTCTCTCTCTCTCTCTCTCTCTCTCTCTCTCTCTTTCTTTCTTTCTCCGCTAACTTTTCGCTCGAGTGCTTCGTTTTCTAACGCTGAGCAAGGCGACAGGCGAGGCAAGCCTCGTCGTCCGTCGCGTCATTCGGAACGCCGGAACGACTAAACTCGCCGTAATTGAAAGAGATAGCGCGATCTATCTTCCTCGTAAAAAATCAATCTTAACGACCCCGAGGAGGGTACGCGTTTTTCTCGAGACAGTGAGAAAACCAGGCTTATAAATCATTCGCGGCTGTAACGTCTTCTCGCCTCTCGCGAGCGTACGGTAGGTAAATTCGTTTATACAGCTTCCCCGACAGATCTCGTAAACTTTTGCCGCGCGTGTATAAAATTTGACGGATGCCATTTTTTTTTCCTTTCCCATCGCGCATTATACAGCTCGAGTTCCTCGTATACATTCGTCGAAAGACATATTTACCGTGTGCCGCGAGCGCCGATCACGTATTTTCGCCGGTATTTTTGCCAATATTTCACATATATATGTAGATCGACACATATATACGAGATCGTGTAGCAATTTTTATTTCTATTACACGGCAAACGAGGGAACTGAAAAAAAGTTGTAATAAACGACGCTGACACGGCGACAACGATCTACCCGTACATAGCTAACGCGATACGCTATCGATATGTTTCTTGCTTATCGCGAGGCAAGATTATTCAGAATTGAAGATGGAACAGATAGAAAATGTTTGCTCGAACGTATCTGTTTTAACAACGAATGACTGAGAGATACGATAAAACGGCTCGTTGGGGTCTTACGATAACTCGAGACGGCCCTGGTGGTGGTCGAGAAGTCTATCGTTCGCAGCTATACGTTTCGACGACAGTGTTTCTCAACGCGATCCACTCTTGTAGAGCACAACACCGCGGTCTATTTGACTTAAGATGACCAGATTTTTCGTCGCTCGCCGATTTCGAGACGTTCAATTTTTTAATAAGCAAAAAAAAAAACAGATCGGGGAGAGAGGCAAGAGCTATTGCATTTCTACGCGTGCTTTATTTTATTGCACGTATATGCAGTTACAAAGAGATTTTAATTAAAAGTTGAAACGGAAGATAAAAATCAAAACTATCCTGATAAAATTGGTATAGGTAATACTCTTAATTTAACATGTAAATATCTAAGTTGGTAAATCCTAGATAAGAAGAGTTTTATGTGTTCTTGAATCAATTCTTATTTTGAGTTTTTCATTTTAGAATGAAGCAATCTTTAGAATAATCGAGTATTTTTTTGTCGATTAGATCAGAGACAATCTTATCCAACTTGAATTAAATGAAACTAAACGTGCTACATTTTTAGATTGTGTCAACAAGTTAATATAACTAGCGTATCGAACAAAAATAGACAAACATAATCAACGTGTTCAATTCGATAAGAGAATTTATTTACGCGTACAATGGAAATTAGATTTATTTTAAATCTCAATAAAAATTATATTTTTATCGTTTCAGAATATATTCATTCATTTTATTTCAATTGTACGATTGTACGAATAAAAGTGATGTTGATCTTGCAATTCGATGTCAAGAGAGCAAAACTCGGATTCTCCCTCAACAAGGGAGGTATTTAAACCACTTTTGCGGGACAATCCGAAGTAAGTGCAGCTTCCATTGCGGCGAGACGTTTTGTGTGACGCTTTTTTGCGCAGAAACACTGCGAATATTCGCACAAAAGATTAACTGCATTCCCGCCGAGCGTGATTTTATTAATGAAAAACTGCATATAAAGCCGTGTTGCCGCGACAGTCGGCTCGCGCGCAATGTTTGTTCGCAAACACACAACAAGTCACCAGCGATGGCAAACCAAGCTCATAATTTCCAGAGAGAGAGAGAGAGAGAAACTGAATCAAAGCGAACTCGAAAGCGGATTGCGCGTTGATGAGATCGGTGAGATTAAATCGTACCCATCAATATTACAGAAAATGAGATTTTCAACTCATAGGAATAGAGAAAGGAACGCGCGCGATAAATTGCCCAAGCAGACATATTTGCTTAAACTTATCGTTAGCGCATTCTTATCCTAAACCGCTTCTTGGGACTTGAGAAAAAACCGGTCGTTGAGAAACACTGTCTTACACACGCTGCACCTACAACAAACGGCCGGCGACCCCAGGCGCTCTTTGTCCTCTCGACTTCTCTCCGCTCTCTTCCCTCGCTGTTCAGACCAACAGCCTCCTCTCTCTTTTCCGATCTCACTCTCGCTTATTTCTACTTCTTGCGTTAGATGTACCTTCGACTTGTTCGGTGGAACGCAAACGAAGATACCAGACTAAAAACTTAGAATTCGGAAATTCGACTATTTCGGAATTTCGACTATTTCAAAAAGACGAAAAAAACCATTTTGTCGACGAATTCTTAAAAACAATAAACAACGGAAGAGTAAAAATTTTGTGTTTTTTTTCTAACATAAAATTTTACTCTTCTTTTAATCCATTTTCTTTTATATTTAATTTCCTCGTTTATCACCGATGTTTATTTTTGTTTGCCGATTGTTTCGTGCTTCAGAACGGATTAGACATGTGCATATATATAAAAAGACTATCAGAAGACCGCAAAAATATCCGAAAGACGTTGTAAAGATATATTTCTAAAACTGGCTAAAATAATTCAGACGTCTTCGAAATATCTTTTGGATCGATCGTTTTTGAAGTTATAAATATGTCATGGAATACGTGTATGATTAAAACATTTCGTTTTTTTCGATATCCACTTTAAATGACGCGCTCATATGCATATTTCGTAGAGGCGCGCGAAGTGAAAACGTGAGCCGAAAGGAAATACGAATGATATTTTCAATCTCTCTTTCTCTCTCTCTCTTTCCCCTGCTCCGGTGTTCGTCCGTGGAAACGCACGTATTCGCGGCCGAAGAGAGAAATATATTCGAGAGGAGAGTCAATTCGCGCGCTGAAGACAAGTTAATAACGTAGAGGCGGCCTCCTGCCGGTTTTGCATTTGACCGGCAAACGAGAGATGGGGTACGCGGTGCGGAGTATTTAATTGAATTTTCCCACGGACGGTGATTTTAGTTCGGTAATTTTAGCGTTAACTACACGAAACTAAAACACCCGACTGCGAACAAGATTTGCGATGCCGCCGACTTCACGTTATACACACACTTATATGTAGGTAGACTTACTACGATTTGGGAGATCTAGACGTCGATGAGTCAACGCGGTGGTACATGACTAATCGTCTCGCGGTGAGTGTCTCCAACGAATGGCACGCCGGAAGCGAAGTCCGTTATTAAATTCGCAGAATATTTCGCGAACAATTGCGGATTTCGGATCCCCAAGATCTTTCTCTCTCAACGCTTCGCTTCTCTCTCTCATCCTTTCTCTCTCTCTCTCTCTCTTTCTCTCGTTCTCGACCGGCCAATTAAATCAGCATATCTGCGCATTAAAGCCGGAGCTTCAAGTCCTGCAAGGAATCTTAAGCCGCTAATCCGCGAACGTATTTAACTGAGAGAATGGTGCAATTTAGCAATTGTCGCTTCCTGTTGTAGTGAAAATGTGTGTGTGTGTGAGAGAGAGAGAGAGAGAAATGTACATTCGATAGAATTTCGTTCGAATCTGTGAATCTGAGAAATAATCGGCGAACACACATCCCAATATTACGATTCGCGAAAACTTTTCGATTGACACCATTGTTGCATCGAAATTAATTTAGTGTGACAAGAACTTTAGGCGACCGATACGAAACTCACAAGTTCTCGGGGTTTTGTTAGCGCGTTGAGACATGTGTTTCAATTTGAACTCACTTTGTGCAATTCAAACAGTTTCTTTTGTTCATCGAACTGTTTTCTTCATCATCGAAGTCACGGCGATAACTCGCGTCTTCTTTCGGGGAAAGAGGAAACGATAAATATCGTTTCGCTTTCAATTACTTTTCCGAACAAAAGACGACAGGTATGAATACCGTTCTCGGGGAGCGCGAAATCCATCTTCGCGCGAGAATCCACGGCGCACCATTTTCGAAGTCAGCCCGAACTTCCAAACCGCGTGATCTCTTCATGTTCCCCGGGATTCACCGGAGTAAGCGACTTTGGGTGCGCGCCCCTAAAATATGGCCGTGAGATCGGTCGAAAAGTACGAGTGCTCGTTTCCTCCCTCTTCTTCCCTCCTCTCTCTCTTTTCCGGTCGACAGACCACGCTCGTTCGGACGACCGTGGCTAACGTAATTCCAGAATCGGCCAAGCGTTTTTCCCGGTGTGTTTGCATAATCCCCGCTGGATTGTACACTTGTTTACGCTCCGCGCGTACCAACCGTCGAAACTTCCGATCGGTTGGCGACGCGGCTAAGACGAGATTTTTTCAAGTTTTTTTTCTTTTGACGTGCGCATTCTTTACGTGTAACTTGAAACTAACGCACCCTCCCAAAAAAAATTATCTGAAATTTACATTAGCATTTTTATGGCTACACCGCATTATCCTCCAGGGTACGAGTGTCTTTTCGAACAAAGACCAAGATGCAGGGAAAAATCCAGACAAATTCTCTTTGGTCAGAAAAATATACACGACAATCCCGGAGGAAAAGGATCAGGGCTAAGCAAAAGACCGGTTGCAGGACGCTCGTTTGTATTCTTGTTGCTTGCTCTCGAGATCGAAATGCAAAGCAACGGTAAGAACTGCAGGCCTGATTGGCTGAATGAAGACGTTCACGGATGAATCTCGCGTCAATTAATATTAATAAAAGTAACACACCCCGAGATCCAGACGCGTCGGTCGTTCACTGCAGCGTCGCGTGTGCACGGGAGGGACCGCGAATAAATACGAATATATGTATATATCTCTCGCGCGTGTTATCGCTTTCAACACGTCCGTCAAGCGTAAGAAACGCGAAGCCGATAATTTTTCGAGCGTGCAACGCGAGCACGGGCTATTGAACTCTCTCCCGATTCGATCGATAAAGACGAAATAAGGACAATTGACGACGATGAATTGGCGGTAATCATCCAACGGACCGAGCGTTTCAACGACGGTGACCTGTTTAACCGTGTTTCTGTTCTTCAACGTTATGTCGTCGTCGATATCGCGATACGTACAAATACACTTTAATCTACGATGTCATTTTATTGTCCTAGAAAATTATATACATAAAATGTACGCATGTAATTCAAATTAGTTTTTAGAAATATGTGAGAATTAGAGTTAAAAAAAAAAAATAAAACAAAAAACAAAACAATGAATCACGCAAAGTAACATTCTTGGCCGTGACGTTGCTTGTTTTAAAACCAACCGCACGGCAAAGAAACGAGCGACTACAAGACCATGAGAGGTCCTGAGAAGTCCTGTGTGTGTGCTTTATTACTTTCCGGCGGAACGTTGGCGCGTGAATCTGAACCACGCGTATGAAGACAAAGACAACCGGAATACCATTCAAGGATCATGGCACAAATACAAACTCGAGAGAGGGAGGAGGTAATAAAACCACGTGGTACAAGAATCGGGATCCCGAGAACGTTCTCTCCTTCTTCGTCGTTACAATCCCGCCTTTACGACCAGGCACGTTCCAACTTTTATCCAATTACCAATTTTGCCAATCGTTCCCCGCCGAAATTTCCGCGATACACGTGCGACGTACGTGACGATCCAAATCGCTTCTGGAAACCTGCGTAGTTTACGATTTGTATCAACTTCGAAAAATTGATAATATGCTCTCGCAATTTATTTTGTTTGACCCAAACATTCCATTATTCGCGAGTAGAGCTCTTCTATATTCGTTTAATTTTATTTCGCGTCAATTTATATTCGTTTAGATTATAAAACAAAAATATCGAAAGTAACGGCTTCCGCTCTATTTTTTTTTCTTACGTTACAGAAAATAATTTTAAGACAGATGAGAGACGTTCGCTCGGTTGTTTTAAATTATGTATTCGACCGTTTGAAATTAAATTTTGATAATCCTGACGCGCAGTTTGTTAGCTCCCGACAAGTTCGAGGCGAAAATAGGAGAGAAGCGTCTCACACGGTTGCGTTGTAATTCAAAGGGTTATCCGCGACTCGCATCAATATGCCACGCTCCCCTGACAAACATTGCGCGCATTAGGCGTGTCGCGGCTAAACTAATTTCGCGTTCGAGAATCTTAACGAGGGGGAAGATACGAGAGTGGTGCTCTGCGGAGTTTACGTGAGCGCGCGCTTTCTCTCTCTCTCTCTCTCTCTCCCCCTTCCTCTTTCTTTCTCTCATTGCAACCCCGTTCGCGATCCGCGCGATAAGTCGTATCGCGTCACCTAGCGCGACGGTAAACCATCTCGTTAAAGCGCGAACGTCATCGGGAAGAAGCCCCCACTTTGTGCGCAACCCTTTGTGCTCGTCTCTTTCCTCGCAGGTAAAACGGGGCGACTGTGCGGAGTCAATTCCACCCTCTCCTACCTCTCCCCGATTCGCTATCGCTCGCCGACCGTCTGGTTCTATCATCGAGTTCGTTTAACCCTGCGATGCACAAGAGAGATCTACGAAGCGATATTCGCTCTACGCGCTCCATTCGTGCTCTCTCGCCTTATATTTTGTTTGTTCCCGTACGTAACTGCGATTAAATTAAATTTTGAAGAAGAGAGATTTATCGTATATTTTTGCGCGCGCGGCGCAATTCCGTTGATTTTATTTCGCGATATTGTATACGAAACAACGATAAAAAGCGATGGTGTATTGTTTAAAAAATATTCGAAACGAGGTTAGCGCGATGGAATGCAAAGTAGACACGGAAATAGTTTCCGAGCTATCTCTGAAGTGAAATTTTGACATGTATCTGCAATATGTGTATGCGTATGTGTGTGTGTGTGTGTGTGTGTTTTTAATATCAAGTCTTCGGAAATACATGCGATTTGTAAAATTTTATGATCACGTCATTTTTCACGATTTGTCAGCGAAGTAAATGACAATACGTTTCTGCCGTAGGCGGTTTTCTCTATCAAACAGATTAACGATCCGCGAATTGCCGGAGCCAAAATTAGTAACTGTCCTCTGACATTTTCATTCGGATTGATCGATCGTTTCTATGGATTCGTGACAGGAAAGTTTTTCGCGAACCTACATTTTCTGGCGTCACGTGCGAGCGAAACAACGTTACTTGCTCGAATGCATCTTTTTTTTTTGAGTGCAAATCGCCCTGTCGAGAGGGAGGGATGGCGATCCGCTTTATTTTATCTTATTTTATTTTTTTGTAGTTTTGTTCCCTCAAACTTTCCGCCTGGCTTCGCTGCGACAACGCGCGCACGACTCGACGTTCTATGACAGTTTCTCGCTGTTGTTCTCTGCGAAAACGTAGTTTGCAGAACGCGCGTCTTGGTTAACAAAATTGCGAAACGATTCAAAGGGAAAAGGGGGAAGACGAAAGAAGCGGAAACGAGCGCGGGATTGCAGTTGTAAGTAGTAGTTAGCAAGAACGGGGGATCGGTGTTATTAAAAACTATTTTAAATCTGTGCGCGAGCTCGGAAAATAACTGGGTTAAACGTTAACCCCCCGACGCAGCGTGAGCGCGCGATTACGTAAGCATCGCCAAGAGAACCCGTGTACGTGGAAGTGTTCGCCGCTTTTGCGATCGCACCAAAATGTGCACGGACAGTCGTTTCGAAGACAGAAGTCGCGATAAAACCAATACTCGATACAAGAACACAATACAAAATTTTCACGGAGTCAATGGACGCACGCTCGCGACATTTGTATCAGTCAAGTTCTTAAAACTCCATTAGGAGTTTTCGAAAATGCACTCGTGCATTCCGCTCATATATTTTCCATTTCTTAATCCAACAGTAATTCTTCAAGTCTTTATGTTGAATGTCAACAATAGAATCGATAGATTAATCAGGAAAGATCAGACGCGGAGTAAAAAGTAAAATCTATGTACAATAGCAGAATCTATGCTAGAGAGAGAAAAGGGGGAGAGAGAGACTCTCTGCATATTTTAAACTTCAATTTATTCAAAGGTACTGAGAGTTAGCTGAAAGTTAATCTCCTCGACCGTATTTTACTTCGTCTTGCAAAAAGTTAATTCATCTTTCGCACCGTCCGATTGTAATTTAAGAACTGCTAAGAATGCGCCGGTTAAAAACGAATGCGAAGTTCCCGATTATACGACGGGTTCTGTGACATTTCGTAAGAAGAGCGAAACGAACTTCGACGATTAATTTTTCAAACAACTTCTCTTTCTCCGTATGACTATCCGGTTTGAACAGATAGAATTAAAAAAAATAAAATAAAATAAAAAAAATCAGAGCGTTACAAATCTATTCTTAAAAATATCACACAGTCAGTCGTATTTAACAAACTAACGGATATACCCCGTATTGGCAATTTTCACAAACAAACTTTAAACTAGATTTCTATTCGATTTGCTTTCCTTTCATCTCTCGTTTGTCATTATTGGCAAATCCCAAATCGTTTTGTTTATTCGAGCGTCTGTTCGTTTATCCGTTTATCCGTCGGATAAATCGAGACTCCGCTATTGCATTTCCGAAAACTGAAGCCGCACGGATAAATAACGCGCGTTTTACGCGCCGATCTCGGGCGTTCATGGCGTCCGCTTCGCTTTTCTCTGAGCGAGGGCGAGGTGAGCGCAACAGCCAAGCGGCAGTAGCGACCACCTTTTCCTTCATCTTGGACGAGCCGGTGTAAACCAACAAGAAGAAAGTATAGTGCGTGCTCCGTTTCAACGGATCGCGGTTGCTCGTAAGTCCCCGGCGTATACGTGGCTTGAGGCCCCGCTGTGAAAATCATCTCTCTCCCACTTCTCTCTCACGACTGGTGCACCAACACAAGCGCGATCGCGCATGCGCGGCAGGCACGGATTTAAACACCGATACACACCAATGCGAAACACGCATAACCTCGAGAAATATATGCTTCACTCACCGAGAGTTCCGAGTAACAGCAGGCAGCCGACGAGGGTATGTGGCAGAAGAAACCTCGCCCAGGCATGGGTCCCCATCATTGTTTTCGTAGACGGTCCCCGAAGCGCAATCATGTCCTTTTCTCGTTTTCTTTCTGCAGCGGTCGCCACGTTTCCGGGAATCGTCCGACTGCCCTCAGGTCAAAGACAGGCCGCGTGCAATCACGGCGTCTATTGTCCCCCCTTCTCTCTTTGTACGGTGACTCTTCTCACCTTTCCTTCTGGTCCTCACGCAATCAGTTACAACGGTCACTATATATCACTAGCACACGCGCCTCTCATCGTGTTCGTCTCGTTTTTTCTTTTTTGACAACGTATGAAGATCAAAAAACAAACCAAACACACGTCACACACACGAGCGCGCGCACGTTGCTCATGTATATTACTTTCAATGTTTCGAACGGCGCGTCGTGAACGTCCTCGTTTATGTATCAACGTTCTGACGCAAACGATCGTCCCGAAGACCGACACTGAGCAAACGCGCCTAACCGACTGAACAAGAGAACGCGTTCGCTTCGCTCTGGCTCTCGCTTGCTCGTTCGCCTACCCGCTTGGAATCTTCTTCCCCCTCTGACTGTGCAGTGCTGCCATGCGTTCTCCCACCACGCTCGGTCTTGCCGTACCCGCACCGACCTCTCGTCCTTGCCGTACAAACAGACATAGCCCCCACTACTCCATGCTACTTGTTGATCTTCGCGCAGGGACGTTCAGTCAAGTTAGCGGTGCCCCGTTCCGCTGCTTTCGATCTGAAAATATGAAATTTTATACATTATATATAACGTTTTTGTAATTATATAAAGTTGACTTGTATACAGAATGTAACGATCTTGAGAGATCGATTTTCATTGAGTTTGCGGTAATTGAAGAGAGATTATGTTTAATACGTCATTTAATACGTCATTGTAAATTATTTAGTAGTGTTGTTTTTATCAATTCTCTCTAGATGTAAAGGAGAGTTACGGCTTACACGATGTTATATTCATACGAGAAATAAGTCGACAGAAACACAAAAACCGAGCGAAGCATATAATATTCGATAATAAACTCTATTAAATTTTGATATACCTATAAATATTTTCATCGATTCGCGGCAATGCGCAAAATGCGTTTCCAACTCCCGTTTCCAACTCCCAACCATATGTTTACATTGCTTAAAAGTCACACGAATAATTTATTTTCATGAACTCCCTACAAATTATACAACCGCGCAATGTATATTCAAAATATAGATTATACAATTGCATTTTATTAATTACACGCCGACATACGTGTTTATTTCTATGCACTTAAAATAAATGTAACGTATAACACGCACGTATCTCGTTGCACGTGTATCACCTGCAATTAAAATATTCGCAATTTGTTAACACACACACATACATACACACGCACGCACGCACGCACGCACGCACACACACACACACACACACACACACACGTGTGTAATTAACGTAATAACAAAACATGAGAAAATAATATGTATTGTTTTACGGTTTTCTATATCACTTGTGTGTAATTACATTGGTTAAGCACGTGTTAATTACAAAAAAACACGTGTTAATTACAATATCGCGACACCGAAAGTAATCAAACCCGATTGTGACTCTACTGTTGCGCAATTAAATTATATTTTTATTGCGAATTCTTGGGTTCTCTCGTAGATAAGAAAAATGATTTAGCTGTAGCTACTTTTTTGTTTATAAATATCAAGTTGAGAAACACGTTTTGCGGTCAAATCAATTGCTATTATCGCAAGTATACACAGGAAACGTATTATTGTTACTGCTTCTTGTCCGTTATCTGAACGCACCCGTCGTACATATCGAGAGACACATCTCTCCGCGATTGCTTCGGAATTATCCAACGTTATTCGCAAGCCATTTCATGGCTCGTATCGGAACGTATTTCGGAATCTCAATTATAGTAAGACCTCTTACGTGGAAAGCAATATATTGCGAGATTCAACAGTCGTTGTAATCTGCAAAGCTCGACAGATCGTACAGCAGACAGACACACATACACTGTGTGTGTGTGTGTGTTCGTCACGAAAATTATATATTAAACACGGAACAAACACGAGTACTACACAGGAGACGCGTGCAAATGTTATATTATGCGGGAGTAAATAGAGAGTGAGTTTAATTGAGATGACTACAACGACGAAATTAATGAAATATTTTCCAGTGATAAAAATAATTCTCAATTACGATAATTAACCACTTGTCAAACTAATACACAATTCTCAATGAGAAAACAAGAATTACGATAATTATTACGCAATTAATGCTCTCTTATATTTGTACATATGTAAGAGAACATTAATTATATGTAATAATTATCGTGTATATGTAATTATATATGTATATCAGCTCTTGTACATGATGATTAAAACTGCAATTACATCTGCGTTTCGCCGATTATAAGAGTCTACGTATATGTATCGCTGCGCATTTAGCAAATTGGATCTTCTTAATTTGTCGCTTAATTGTCCATGAAGAAGAAGAGGCGCGGGGAAACCGCGTTTCTTATCCATTTTAATCCTATTCACGGCGAAAAATCGTCTTTGATTTTACCGCGCGCTAACTTGACGCTCAACGTTCATTAATAATACGCTCCCTAAGTAGTGGTCCAGTTAAGGACAACGCAGAGACATTGTTACGAAGATATGCGCCGCCGCTAATGATCCCCTCTCCTCTTCTCTCCGACGATCGTGGTCGTTTGGTGTCGCATGCAGTGCACGTTTGTTCGCAACGAATTACCGTAATTATCGCGGTTTTCTACCGAATTAGGGGTTCACCCGGCACTTTCGTTCCTCTTTTTATCTTATTTTTTCCTGCGCTCCCTCTCTCCCTCTTTACGAAAAGACCGCAAACTCGGGTCACACAGAGAGAGCCGAAGGTATTCCCTACCGAGGAAACGCAGTTGACCCTGAGGCACTCTGCAAAATTCAATTGCCCGCGTTTCCTCGTGAAGTCCCCGTCGGTCGGCGCAGCGTCGGTGCAATTAAACTTCTCAACAATCCGTTCGCGATCAATTAGACCGGCGAAGACCGGTTTAAGCAGATAATTTTCTCGAATCGAGAATGTTCAGGGCGTTGGCGTGTAGTATAACGAGATTAGATTCTGTCGCTCGCTCTCGATTGCGCTCTCTTGTCGTTCCGCGTTCTCAAGAATAAACGTCCCGAAGAATAACCGGGGGAAGGGCCGATGGATAAATCAGACCGTACGCAGCACATGCGTACGCTATGCACAATGTCAGATTACGCAATTGACCCTTGCGATTGTCTCGAATCTCACATAGGGCTCCGCGATCATTTGAATCTCTTTTTGACGCGTGGCCTAATTGAGTCACTCTCCTCACCGACCATCCTAAATCGGATTCATTAAAGGCGATGATCGCGGGTGAGAGAATCGCTTCTGAAAATTCCCGCCGGCAGAGATGGGATGGGACAAATATAATGAATGAAAATTCACCGGGAAAAAGCTCGACGCTCGGACTTAAATTTTAGATGTTAAATAAATTACACTATTGAAATTGATCAAATTTATTTTGGCGCGTCCGACAAATGCGCCGCGTAAAACGAGCAAATCGACCGGGGGACTTGTATTAACAGTGTTTAAACGGTGTTTCGGAAATGTTGAAAATTTCGTGAAGCATTAATCATTATTACAACGCCGAAACACTCGTTGCTGGTCGATTGTACTAGCTCTCTCTCTCTCTCTCTCTCTCTCTCTCTCTCTCTCTCTCTCTTTCTCTCTCTCTCTCTCTCTCTCTCTTTCGTTTTGTTGGTCGCGTTCCATATTACGCAGCCGATCGTCGATCGCACGTGTCACGTTAATTATTCTTTAGAACATCTGCTTTTGTACGATACAGCTCATTGTTTCGTTTAATCACATCTTCCGCGAGCGTTTACACAGCATCAATGTAAAAGAAGGGAAAAAATAACCGATCGTGTAATACACGAGCCATTGTTGCGTTCCGCGCGCGACAAAACGAGAACAAACGTTTCCATCGATAATTTACGTGTAATATTGGACAGAATTTATTGGATATATATCATATTAAAAGAGACTTTTCCGTAATAAGGGAAAATATTGTCGAGAGAGTTTCAACATTCATTCGTGAACACGCGTCTACGCGAAAAAATATGTAACGCGTACAAGTAAATATTATTTGTTTTCCAACGCACTTCTCGTGCGAGTTTATGTATTCGCAAACATATCGTAAGTTCATCGTATATTCAAAATCTACATCGATGAATATGTATATCAGACTACGTTTCTTAAGATTATTGAAAAAATAATCTTTATTGAAGATGTAACCATTACTTGACGTTTAAAAAGAAACCGGAGCAATCGCTTTTCTCACAGCTGAGTAATATTTTTTGATTGTGTTTGTACAAATGTTCAAAGTTCGATGATCATCAACGTGTCACGCGATGAAAGAATTTTTTTACCGATAAGAAGATGATTCAAATAGTTCCGTCTTATGGAGAGTCTTTTAACTCCTCCACTTTTGGGAAGTGTCTACCTGTTGCAACGATCACGTAGCTACGTTAAAGTAATCTTCTGCTGCACCGCATCGGACACAATAAAAATAGTCGGCGCAAAAAAAAAAAAAAAAACCCAGAAAAGCGGAACTTTCGCGTTTGAGCAATTAGCTTAAGCGCGAACCTCGTCGTTTTTACGTCGCGACGAGTTAGTTCATTCATTTATTTCTTTTTTTTCTGGTGTCATTTTTTTATCGATCAAGTTGAGCGCAAATAACTGTTATATAAAGCGGCGGAATTCGCGAACCAAAAGAGTGGAAAAAAAAACATTGGTGATAGTTCCGTTAACGGATAACTAATTTTTTTCGTGATAATTAACGGATTGCGCGCGTTTTATACGCAAACGAGGCGTCGTAAACTTTTCGGCGTCGGAAGAGGGAAAGAGGAAAGTGAGTAACATCAACGCCTTGAATTTCGCGTTAAATAGAAAATAGAACGTGCGACGTAACGAGCCCTGATATATCGTTTTCGCGCGCCGTTAAATGTCGCATTCTCACGGGATTGTAATTAATTCCATTTAACTATCCGTTAAATCATTGTCGCGCGCGCATATATAAATATTACGAATGACGCGTTATATGATATAGAAATATATGTCGCGTCGCGCACATATTTTACGTTGTCCCTGTTGATCACACCGGCTGAAAAACAAACGACTTACACTTGTGTAATCAAATGGTAGGGAGAAAAGAGATAATAAAACAAGAAAAGCACGTCAAAGACTGCCGGAGCGAGGAGTAATTTTCGACAGGCTAACGTTCGTTGCACGAACTCGCGCAGCCATTGTCCTAGTTACTCGTCAAGTCACTATAGACAAACTTTTTTTTTTTTTTTGTCAATTTCACGTACAGCGATATTACATTTCAATTTGCCATCATCGATGCGCCGCGAGTTTGATTGAAAACATTTTGGTAAATATGTGCTTCACGTTGGGAAATAAATTAATAGACGAGACTGATGACAACAAACGTTTGTGTAAAGTTGACTCTTGAAAAGTCTTCTTCCCGATTTCGCAGAAATAATTTCTCTAGTATCTTTTTTACTTGTAATGTAAGAATATCAATGTGCGTGTACATAATTTTATTAGATTCTTATATATCATTTCAATTTTCTAAAAAGTTCAGAATGTATAAAACTCTCGGGAAATCCTTTGTGCTTGAGATATGTACATACCAAAATCTGTAATGTAACGTCATTTTGCGTGGATTTGCTGTGACGGATAAGTAGCGGGGAGAAGGGAGAGAAGGACGCAATTTGCTAATCGCGATGCTGACGCGAACCGAACTTGAAATATTCCACGAATTTCCCTCGGTCGACAGCATCCGCGCGCATGAGTGTTGCCGCAGGCGCATTCATCGCAATATTGACGTGAAATTGCACAGTTCATATCTCAATACTCCACGTGTAAATATGTAACGAGCTATAATCGCACGTTCGGTATTTGCATAGTCTCCATAGTGTTTATTTTTCCATCATGCACTCTCATCAGAGTCGAACTATCGCGGCCTTGATTGCGACAATGCTGTCATTTCTAATCAATGTCAATTATCACTGACCTACTTCACCGTTCGTCAAAGGTGAATTGTTCTTGTTCAAGCTTCTGAAATTTCAAGTATCGCATATTCTACGCGATTAGACGACGAGGAATATACATATATTCGAAATGAGGTCACTCTCGTGTGGAACTTGCTGACGATCTTACGAATTGTTTTACTAAAAAACATCGAGTAGACAATTTAATACCAGGATCTGATAAAATCAAGTAATTAAATAACGTCTATTATTTTTCCTTCTCGGTTGAGATTGTGCTTTCGCGTTCTCCGCTAATATTTCGTAAGTCAAATTATTTTATTCTGGACGTCTTCTGACAACTTTCCGATAAAAACGATCATTTTTTCACGATATTATCTCTCGTATGATATTATATATCTACATATACAGGCTACACAATTTCTAATATCACAAAAAAAAAAGCAAAACGAAAGTTGTGGAGATATTCGCATATATATGGAGATATGTGTTATTTTTCTTTCTAGATTGATGCAACCTGTTTGTTTTTGTCAACATTTTCTCCTGACGTCTTTGTGCACGTTGAAAGAATGGACACTCTCATTACGCAAACACGTCACCCCGATAATTACGCGAGAAAAGAAAGTGGTTGTGTGTTATGAATTACCGCGGCGTATCGAGCGATCTGCGCACTTTATAAACCAGCCGCTATAATAGAGACGTACTAACGCTTCCAATAATGTAATTTGCGTGACGCTAAGCGTGATGTCGCGAGACAGACCGTGGTGTAAAACTCGTGATCAATACACACAACACACAGTACGTAGTTTATACGCATCGTTTTACATCACATATGTGTCGCGCGCGCGCGCTCCTCTCTCTTATCAGATGCGCGGCGCTATGTTTCCTATAAATAATCACACTATGTGCAACAACGCAACGCGGCGACTATAAATAACAGTTTGCGTTGTTTATCGTTGCAACATCTCATAAAGCGGCGTATTTTGTATATCGTACAGAGCAGAGAAGGAACGGTTTAAAGCCGATATCGCGTACTGGTTCTTGACGAACCGTAACGCGGCACGTAGCGTAAACATTACACAGTATTTCCGTTTCATTTGACGTGACTCTCGAGTATATACCGCGCTCGCGGGCAAAGAAGTGAATTTTCGGTGACGAGAGACGCGCGGCGCGGATTTCATCCCCGACGCGCTCGACAAATATTGCCCGTCGGTTCATCGTCGGGACGTCGATCGGTCGGTTGGTCGATCGTTTAGTTCAAAACGACGGCGGCGATAACGTTACGTACGCCACGAGCGCGCGACCGCCCGGTTCCTCTGTGTCAGGCACGAGAATCAATATTGCCACAATCGAACTAACAGAGAGAGAAGGCTCCTCGGCGCGCTGCGGCCTATCGAAAGGAACAATTGACGCGAATATTAAGAGCCGACCATCAAGCCATTTCTGCTAATAGGCCGCGCCTTTTTATGCCGCGCAATAAAGTACAATGTAATTCCCAAGCGAGTGTGTCCGCCTCTATAACGGAAAGTGAATTAGACAGTACGTATTCGCGACGAGCGAATTCCTACAATTAGCGTTTTATTCTTATAAAAAACGTTTTTATATAAAAACATATACATATATATATTTATATATGCTTTTACTTCAAACTTGTTTTAAATGATCATACAAAACTATTTGCAGGTGTATGTGCGAACGACGTACGCGTGTCAGAAAATTAATTCACTAATTTATGGGTCTCTTCGCGAAACGACAAGTGCGTCGCGCGCGAGCAAGTTAATTAAAACTTTATCTAGAGAATATGAAAGTCACACGATACGGATCCGTAAAAAAACACACGGATCCGTGTCACATGTAACATAAATGATATAAATTTATAGTGATACATAGTACGTGTGCCATAAAGTAGAATTTTATATCACGTGAAATCGTCTTTACCGCACGTTTACTTTGCCTTCTGAATTTTCTGTTATTAGACTAACAGACAAAACTGAAAGTTTAATCGTTTTAATGGCTTTAATCTAAAACATTTGTCATTTACAATATCGTAATGGTATATATATGTCGCACTTTACAGAGTTATAAAACATAATTATGAGATCTTTTTAAAAGCGAAATTTGCACTAATGCCGATAGAATGTGTTTTATGAAAATTCGAATAAAATAAAACAATATTTATTGCAAAATAACGCAATAATTGTTGTACATCGTATGACAGCTTTTTATGCCTACAGCAAGAAACTTGACATATACCGATAGTTAAAAAAAAAATTCAAATATAAAAATAAAAATTGCACACGACTCTCTGGTATTCAACTACGAGAGAAATAATAAGCCCAATATATCGTTGGGTGTACGCAAAATAGTTTTTAAAAGTTTAATTCAAAAAAAGCTATAAATCAGACACAGATTTTCGAAATAAATTTAATTTGAAATCTAATTTTGAATTGAGAATTACTATTTCTCTCAGAGTTAAATATAATTTGTTGTAAATCAGAAATATTTATTGTAATTTTATAACTTTGCGAAGTATATTTTCGCTTTCGTTAATGGAATAAAAATTAAACACGGATATTCAGAATATGATATCAGTGTAATATAGATACTAAGGCTATTGATCTGAAAAAGCACGAGCCGCGATTCGAATCCCTTCATTGAATATTCTACAGATAATTTTTTCAGATAAATTTTAATTTAAAAACAAATATAAAACATATCGAGTTTTTATCAGTACGTGTAGTTAGCTTTATTTCATTATTTTTGTATTGTAATATTTATATATTTAAAAACATTGGAGGTCAATAGCCAGGAAAACTGGACAGTCACTGGCTGTATTCTGTTTTAATTTCGACTCGTGGTGTTTTCCACGGTGTTTTCCCGATGTATTTCAGCGCGAATGCTGAGCCGCAACACTTTTCTCTTCCGTTTTTAATTGCCGTTCTCATTGTAATAATTTCCTCTCAAAATTGTTTCGGCCACTAACGAATTATAACGCCGCGTCGAAAAACAAGCGGTCGGACCATTCAAGTCGTAATGCATTTTCTGTGGCAGTGGGTGAGTCCGAGCGGATGGCACACGGTCGGACCGCCGTAAATTACGTTCGGAAGCGGTTCCGGACCTATTTTGATTTGCATATAGGGACCGCAATGGTGCCATCGAACGGACTGCGAGCGCGCTATTTGCCGCAGCGCAATTCGCCGACACCGCGGTAACTAATCGCGAGCTTGTCCAATCCACGGCGATGCCATTACCTTAATGATTGTATACGCTCGCGCGCGAAAAAGATCTTTATTGTTAACCGCGAGAGACAATCCGCGCGAGAGAAAAACGATTCGGGCGAGAAAAAACCCCGCTCTCCTCGTTTGTTTGAGCGAAACATGTCAATTTGGCGCGACATCGTGTCGTTATATCGCGATTGCACGTGCCCGCGCGGCCATCACTGAAACGTCGTCGCTGACGTATAAATCCTGCATCGCTTATCTTTCCATTTTCCGCGCAGGCACAGAAGCAAGTTAAATAGATGCGCTATTGTTCGCCCCGATGTGACCCCCATGATAAATCCGCAACTAGTTAAGCGTTTCGCGATTCGAGTCCCGGCCTTTTCGCGCGCGATCGAAAACTTTATTCCACGGAACGCAAAACACTCGTATATCATTTTTTTTTTTGAAGAGAGGGTAAAACTCAGCATTATTGTTGCCGCGTTCGCTCGTATACACGTGGATATTGTGAAAAAGGAATACGATATTTACAGTCAGAGCTATACACGCAGAATGACACACAAAGCAAGACGAACGCAATACAAACGTGTGTCACAACACAAGATGGATAAGCATCAGTAGTAATTTATAATCAGTCGTTTGTTTATTGCAATTGTCGATACATTGTGCTCGTAAAGTCTTTGCTTATTTCGCGTGCGAGAGAGAAAGAGAGAAGAGGCAATATGTTTCTGCCGGTGCATCACATTACGTTACTTAAACTCAACGAATATTTCAGAGGTAAATATTTATCGAATAACGAGATGGCGGCGGAGAGGCGCGCAGCGCGCGTTTTCTTTTTCGGATGAAAAAGAGAAGTAAAAAATAATAATAATAATAAAAGCGGAGCGTGTGTAAGCAAAATTATAAATGTTTGCCCGGTGAACTCAAGTTGAAGTAGCCCGGGCCCGTGGCGTAACGTGAATATCAGACGCGGTCTCCCGAGGGAGACCTCCATCGTCGCTTGCAACGTGTGTATCCGCCGCCATCGAGCCGGGCGCGGTGCAGCGCGATGCAGCGTAGTGTGTCCTCAATCTCGGGTGCACGGGTAAGCGCTTTCGGTTAAACAACTTTCCAAATTAGACAACCGGCGGGCAAGTTAGTCGCAAGGAAGAACCGGACTAATGAGACACGGGTCACCCCGCATGACCAATTCCGTAATTATGGACTGTAATTGGCCAAGGGTTCGACATCGTTGCGTCCCGTGCATACCTATGAGATCATTTTGGATACATATACAGCGATGGGGAAAAGGAGGATGACAGCCGGTTCGTATTCCCGTGTTTGTTTTCCCTTAACCGTGCAAAGGTGGATTTATGCCGGTTCGTTTCAGAAATACAGAGCAACGGCATTGAAGTGCGGTTATGTACAGACAAAAGACACTTGTATTTATATACCATTGGACTATCGGAATAAAGTAAAGAAGCGGAGTATGTGCGCGATATTTTTGCATCTGTATCGATAGATTTATTTTATGTAGTACATGTTGTCGAAAGAACATGAAGAAAAAGAAAGACAAGGAGTGTTCGCTACGGCAGCGCTCGCGAGATGCTGAAGCGAAGTCGAAGAAGAATATTGTGAATAATTGACTGTTTTGTCATCCTTGTCAGATCAAACAAACTAAATGTTCTCATTGTAGTTTGTTTTGTTATCAATTTTAGATTGCGTGACAATGCTTTTGTGACAAATGAATAAGAAAAAAAATAGGTATCTTAAAAACTCAACTATCTGAAGATAATACATTCAAATGCTTTTCAATCAGGCGCATTATATCGTCTATCAAACAAACATTCTCGGGAAAAAATATATCGGTAGGACGACATTCTTCGTGTCTCCGAACGGATCAGCGCGCTATGCTTTATAATGCATTATAATTTATATACTTACATTAGAAGCGCTTGCATTAATGGTTATCTGAACATAAACCGTTCCGTACTCGAACGGACAGATATAAATCCACCTTGAGTTACACACGTTTCTGCCGGAAAACTTCTTTCCCGCAGGAATTACACACTGACGGTGGATCGAGAGAAAGAGAGAGAGAGAGAGTGAGCGCCGGTGGATCTTCGACGTTTCCATCCGCCGGAAAAACTTTTCAGCTCGCTCAATGACAGTTGTGCATATTTTAGTAATTCCCGTTTCTCTCCTAAATCAATTTTCAATTTCACGCATGTGAAACTTAATCGATCCACATACTTACAATTCGGACGTAACTTGCTCTACATACAGCCGGTGATCGAATGTTCTATTTCGGGCGACAAAACACGCCGGCGTCTCCATTTTTTGCACGCTTATGCATATAAGTCGATAGCAATTTTTTTTTCTCATGCGAGTAATATATACGACGCTTATAAATTTATACGCAGTAGAAACTTATAAATTTATACACAGCTGTTTCATCAGCATGCATTTATCTAGCGTCCAAAAATGTCAGTGTATTTATAACTTTTATTCTCATCATGGTTTGTTTATGTCCATATATTTATCTCTCGCGTCTCGTATTTAACCGTTATAGTTTCGTTGACATCCCGTTATTATGTGAAAAATACCGAGTCGCGTCAAATTTATTTACACACTTGGTCGCCACCTGTGTGACTAATATGCGACGCGAAAGAACGTCGGCGTTAGTTTATTTTCACTTTTTCGCGGATCCTTCGCGACGAGAAATACAAGCAACAACGCGCGCGAGGATGAGGTCGTTTCGTTCGACGTTCTTCGCGAAAATGAACTTCGTCCATCTCGCATATACAGAGGACAATTAGAGGAACGGCGAAAGACATTGAGTAATCTCGCGATCTGATGCGACTTTAATAAAAGTAACGCCAAGTGCTACAAAAACTCCATCACTGTCCCACCGGTAACGATGCTCAAGCCTTATACTTTGCCAAGCGAATTATGATTTATGGATAGCACTATGGGGGTGACCACGCGCGCACGGTACCTTGCGCAACGTGTCAAACAAATTCCCTTCGGGATTCTCCATTTATTATTCCACGTTGTGTACACGCACGGCCATCACGACGTCGGCCCCGACTACTCTTTCTCCTACACATGTACTCTCATTACGTACACAAAAAATCACGTCGAATGAATATATGTATACATGCTCCTTCCGCACGCCATTTGCTGTCTAAACTGATGACGACCAGAACGCGACAGATTTTTTTTTTCGAAAAATGTGATCATCGGAAATTTTCCAGAGATCTATTTATGTATGTGAAAAATTTCACTTAAAAGAAATCATTAATAAAGAGAAATTTCAACACACTCTGTCAACTGTATGATTATTAGCTTTTAATGATCTTGTCAATTATAATTATTTGGATTCATTAGCCATCTACTTATTCATTTTTTCTGTTTACTGAATCTAATTATGATTGAACCTAACATGATTGTTTTTTAATAAGCAAAGACACAACGAGGATTTCAAGCGAAGCTTTTCAAATCTAATTTAGTAGCGAGCGCGGTAAACAATTGTAAATTATTTCAGCTTCAAAATAACAGTAAGTACTAAAAGATTCATGAAATTTAATGTACACGTCTAGAGGGAATAATCGAAACGATATTGTGCGTTTAAATAGAATTTTAATAAAACACTCGAACGCGTGTATGTTCAAAACGCGCTCGTGAAAATGTCCAAGAAGAAGGAAGTTTGTTATTACAGTAATTCACAGATGACAGATATAATCGAGAAGACACACGGACCGACGAGAGGCCGATTTTCGCGCTAAATCATATTTCCTCGTATTTTTATGTTCGTTTATCGGAAAATTCTCCTGAGACGCTTCATCTATTTTCCTGTCGCCGATAAATTTTAACTCGCAGCTCGGGCCAAAAGGTGAAAGTCGCCAAATATGTTCAATCAAAAAACACGGGTTTTTTCTTGATCCGGCAAATATATCCTTAAATAATATTATTCACGTGTTTAAATAATAAAAGTATTTAAATAATAAATATATAGTAAAATATCAAAAATTTGCGTGTTTCTTTTTTATCATTTCTTTCATAATATATATAGTTGTGACGTGACACCTTTCGGCGTCCGTCACAGTATATTTAACGTATATTTTATTGACACTTGACATTTTGCTGGGACACACACACAAGTATGAAGAAAATAAAAATTATCAATTTTATATTGAAAAGTTAAGAACGTAAAAAAAATATTTTCAAAGGCTGAACACAGAAAACGAACATTTTTCTCTTCATTTTCCGTTAATGTTTCATTTAACACATTTTGTGACAACATTATTATTACAAGTACAAATAATTTAAATATCAAAAGAGTATATTTTTGCGACTAACGCGTGAAAGATGTGGAAGTTAGTAATAGAAATTAAAGAGAGAGAGAGAGAGAGAGAGAGTATGCTTTACAGCTTAGGGAGGTCGCGTTTCTATTCGCGCGAGCGGATGAATCTCAATGGAAATCTCATTTAAAAATAACAGTCATGAGCTTACAATACCTTACGCGAGCTTCAAAGTCCGCGTAGGGCTGTATTGCGTATGTCGTATATATATATATATATATATATTCGCGACCATTACTCTTTAACCATTAAGAAAAAAAATGTCTTTAAACCGACTCTTTGAGGAAGCGAAATGAGAACCGGAGCTTCGCATTTCAAACTGCTTTCAGTATACCGTTTATTTAGAAACCGTACTTGCGCGCGTGTGAATGTGAATGTGTGTGTGTGGGTGTGTAGAAAATTCAATTCTCTGTCTCCCGTTCTTTCTCGTCATCTTCGTCCCTTCTCGCGGCTCGTTCTTTCGCGTTCTGCTGCTTTGTCACTTTGTCCCGGTCGCACACCGTTCGTTTCTAACCCCGCGCGGAAAAAGACGTCTGATACGGACATTATCTCCCGGAAAATAAATTGCATTCGATGCTGCGGGTTTCACTTCGCGTCCGTTTGAGGAGCCAAGATATTAGCGCGAGCCGCTTTTCGCACGTTCGGTAACGAGTTGCGGAAAATCGGGAATATTTACAAAACAAATGATATATATTATTACACGCTCCGTCGCCGTAGCGTGTAACAATATGTAAGTAAAGCAAAACTGGAGATGTACAACTCTGAAGAAACATAAAATTGTGAAACTCACGAAAAATCACAGATACGCAATCTCTTGTTATATATTTTTGCATAATTTTATTATAAAAAATCAATTTCAATTATTTGCACATTTTTGTTCTTATCAATAAAACACAAAAAATAATTCTATATAATATAAAACCTCGAAATACATGCTTTTACGTAACTATACGTTAGAAAAAAATTTTTATTTTTCATGTATGTGTGAAAATTTCATCGCAAATGTCGGTGGATTTTTCCAGAGTTATAAGTAGATTGCACAGGAAAGATGATTATTACGTTAATAATTCAATTTGAAAGGTTTTTAGACGCGCGGATAAATTGCACCGTAACCGACGAATAAAATACGTATCATAAACCGTTCTCTTGGGCGGCGAAGCGGCAATTTTGCAAATTACGTAAGCGGTGTTCATGTTTGTTTTTGCAGATGAGCGTTACGTATGCAATAAAAATACACTAAAAGGTTGTAACGCAGAAAGTTCACCGAGAAATATATTTTCTAGAACTGTCCCCGGGGGACCGACCACTTTATATGAATCATTAGAATTGTACAGTGACATTGTTTCGACGGAACCACGTAGAACGGACTGTGTGTGTGTGTGTGTGTGTGTGTGTGTGTGTGTGTGTGTGTGTCCTCGTTCCATATTACTTTTCCGTTCCATCTACTCCATTCGCGAACAAACTTTTGAAAGAGCAGGTAATCGAAATGTGCAAATGAAATTTCATATGTGACTCTGTAAAAACTTATGGAGTTCAAGCGTATATTGTACAATAATCGCTCTTAATTTAAAAATTTATGACCGCATGATAAAGAGAAAAATATTTATACTTGAAAGAGAGAGAGAGAGAGAGAGAGAGAGAGAGAAAGAGAGAGAAAAGAAACAAGATGAAAAAATTCATACGTGTAATACTTTGAAACTAAAATAATTTGAAAAATATATATATTTTCCGACGAAGAGAAACGAGTCTGAATCGAGTCGATATCGAGTTATCAACATGTGCGCGTTTATCTTCGAAAAACAGATGTGAAAATAATTTATCAATTTTTTTACGCTTAACTATTGTTCCGAAAAAGAAAACAAATCTAAGAGAAAGCACTCGGCGTGATGTGTTTATTGAAATTGTGTCTCTATCGACGAAAAGAACTATCGACAAACCAAGAGAAAAATATGGCGCACTTGTTACTTCTCCGGGACGTTGCTTGAACGTGTCTGCAATAATCCATGTTTCGCGGATAATGGCGCGGGCACGCATCGGAGTTTTCTTGTCCTTCAGCGATCGAGTTTGTCGGATAAACTCGTTCGAGAGAAAACACTCGCGAGAAGAAATCTCGCTCGGTGTCTAAATCACAGCGTGCGGTGAATACGTCGGTACGACGCACGCATTTGAGAGATCGAATCAATCACACGTCCGGGAAAGGATGTATGGAAACGGAGAGCCTCGTCTCGAAGTGAGGAAATTCAATTTCTATCATCGCCATCCCTCTCTTCCCTCTCCCCGAGAATAAAGAATTCTCGAGGAACTCTTTTCTAGATCATCATCATCATCATCATCATCCTCCCGTTCGTCGCGTCGCGCGAACTTTTCCCCGATTCGTTTCCTCGACAAACTTTATCGAAGAGATACAATCGCGCACGTGGGAAGAGAGTAAATGTTATATTTCAATAAAACATCGATATAAGAAAGGCTCTACGTAAATCGGGAAAAGAATCCGAGAACT
>QVOB01008358.1:0-25937 GCA_014839585.1 Pseudomyrmex concolor | reverse complement strand
CAGTAAATAAAATTAGAAATTAGAGAAAGTTAGGTTAGAAAAATGTCGGTTTACAGGTTTCTACTGTCGGTCTCCAGTACCCTCTTAATTAATTTTATTGCGCGTGTTGTACTGTCACTATTCCGTTGATATGTTTCGTCTATTTTTATATGAAATCAACTTGTTTGCTAATGTAATTGCAGTGGTTCTCGCGCGCCTACGCGTTATTAATTTGTTTTCTAGATATAATTATTTTCGAATTATTTCTCTTGAGACAAGTTGATTATTATTTCAACGAAGTTATTGAAATTATCGAAAATATTGAAATATTATAATTGTGTATGCTCTTCATTTAGGTCACAACACCGGGGTGTGTATATAATTCCACCCCGTCAGAAAGATATTTTGCTAAAATGAAAACGCTGCGGCGAAGAGTCCGAGAGTAATTAATCGATCTCGTCGATACACACATACATGTATATTCATGTTCTAATTTTCATTCACGACAGTTGCATCTGCGGTATCGAGTCTCTCGTTAAGTACACGAAGTTAGCGAATTCTCTCGATGACATTTGCGCCGTTTCGTTTCGTCAATACCGGTTTCGCTGTGGTTTCGACCACAGTGATCTTCAAAAGGGTCGTTTGCTGCGAGTTCTCCGTTTCGGTATTTGGTGAACTTCTTGACAAAATTAAAGTCAGAGTGACGGAACTTCAAAATTTAATTAGATAAACTGGTCGAAGTGCGCGCGACTTGTTAACTATTCCGTTCATTGTCAATACTCGATAAATGAGAGCGAGACCATCAAAGGGATTATTCGGATCATTTGAAACCCTCTTCAACAACGCGACTACGACCGATACACTTGACACACAATGGCAAATAGATCCGTTACCGTTAATTACCATTGTAAATTCTCTATCTTGTGCGAATTCTGCAACACGTAAACATAAATTGCACGGTGCCGTTAATGAGAAAAAACGTTTTCCCGTCCCGTTAAGTTTTCATAAAGAGCCTGAGTAGAGAAAATCTATCTAGAAACGTGACAAAGAACACGTTTATTTGTGTGACATTTTTGCGAACGATTTACTCGGAATTTGAAGACATCTGAGAGGTGCATACATCGACGCGGCTTTACCGCTTCGTCAAGCGGCACGAAAAAAAAAAAAGAATAAGAAACAACTCCTTTAACCTTTAAAAACGTCGCGCATCGAGTCGCGCTGGCGGAGGGATCTCGGGAATTGCGTGTATTACGTGTGCGTGTTGCGCGATTACCGATTTGCATACGACCCAGCATTGCTTGATATAGCCGTGGTGTTGTTCAATGAGATCCCGGGAAACTGAAATCCGGTTCTGTTACGCGAGGTCGAACGCGCCCGTATGTCGAGCACGTAGAAATTCGTGCTTTCCTTTTACCTTATCTGCTGTTGCGAGTCTCGAGAGTCCTCGCCAGACGACATCGCGGATTTCCAAGGGGAGAAGAGAGCAAGTTTTCCTTTCCTTCCTTGTGCCTTTTCCCATCTCGCTTCCGTTGTACATGTACCCGCCCTCTGTTTAGTTTCTTTCCGCTCGAAGCCACGTCGCGACGCGCCCGACATCAGTTCGCATTTGTGTTCCTTCAAAGAGAGCGTGAATTCTCGAACACTTTCGAAGCACAACACTGTAATTACACAACAACGCGTCGCGCAACTCCGATCATCTTCCAACAAAAGATCGAAAACATTTCGAGAATAATACGCCGAAAATTAATCACCAAAATCACTGAAATCACTTCTCCCGAGTTTTCCGGAAGCACGATGATTTGTTTTATAACGCGTGTAGATCGATATTCGATTTTGGTGATTTCAGTGATTATTTTTCGGCGTATTACTCTCGGTGTTTCTTCGACCTTTCGTCGGAAGAAGGTCGGAGTCGTGCGATGTTGTTGTGTGAAATACAGTGTTGTGTTTCGAAACTGTTCGAGAATTCACGCTCTTTTTGGTGCACTTGTGAAGTATATAATTCGTCTGTGGCAGTTTCATTAATGAATTTCGTCGACGTCGGAAGCGTCGAAGGGAGATTGTCTCGCTGTGCATCAAATATAGTGGTGGCGACGGCGGATATATTATATGGTGATATGTAGAAGGCAGATATAATTCTATGTCATTATCTCGATAAAAAAATTAGTAGCGCTAATAAATTATTGAAGAAACATTGTTATCATATGTTTCCTTGATTTGTGTATTTACATGCGAATGTAAATGTTGATCAAAAATTTGGAGATAACAAAATCATTTAAAAGAACTTTAAGACAAAGGGACGCGCGTGTCGTTGAGTGACGCTTATTGCGCGAGCAACCGTATCTGAAAATAAATTTTTCGAAATTTTAGCGTCTACATTGAACCTCAATTCCTCTTTTTTGATATAGGAGTAAGAGAAAAAGTAGATGTTATTTTGACGCTACAATACATCCAAAATTTCTTTTTTTTCCTGCTAACAGTTTTAAACTACGTTTTAACCGTCAGATTATGCTGCGCGTTGCTCTGATAGGTTTAAAGTAGCATTTCGGCGTTATATTTCAAAGTATATATATAGAAGATAAAGTTTTAAAAAAGAAAGTTCTATTCTAGGTTTTAATTCTATAAAGATGGGTTCATATAGGCTGAAAGAGCACTACAAAAGACACTAAATTTCGACTCGGGTGTATATCGAAACAATGTCGATTAAGTTAAAGACACGTCATTCCGCACTTAATATTATTGCTCTTAAAAATTTTTTATTTTTTGGAAAAACACGATCAATATATTATTCGGAATTGTTTCGATCAATATATTATTTCGGAATCTTTGAATTTGTGATTGCATTACGTCGAGCGCAAATCTAAAGAGAAAGTTCGAATTTCGTTTTTTTCCTTATCTGTAGACGGCGCAAGATGTTATCATAAACAAGGTGCATTAATTATATAGCGGAAAAGTAGCAGCAGTCGTTATAAAATAAGAAGTTTGCCTTTCATAATCCTATCTGATGCGAGCGCTGCTTTGTATGCAAATTGTTGTGTGCTAATAAAGTTAATCCGCGATATAAGCTGAGGTCGGAATAAGGCTAGATAGACGGAAAATAAATGCCGCGTTGGGAGGCTGTGGAAAGGCATGAAAAACACGTACGCGCTTATAAGTAGTCGATCACGATCAGATATTGACAATTTTATCGGGTTTAGTGCACGTTTTTCGTTCCCAGGTGTGGAAAATTATATTATTTGTGTAACGGGTTAGAAAACGGAGAAGATTTAAACGGGAATTTTTGATCGATCTCCGAGGATATTCGAGTGAATTAAAATTAACATATCTGCACCATCGCGGTGCGTGTCGTTTTGCATATCGGATACTTCCGACGGTCGATTGCGTTCTCCGCGTGGAACAAGATAACGGGCTTGATTGTCAAATAGTTGCGCTGTTGTTTTCTCGTTGGAAATTGGCGTCTCTCGCCTCCTGCTTACAACGCTTTATGAGCCTCATCCGGGAAAACTTATTTAACTTAAGCGATACGATTCGATACGTCGATTCTTTCGCGAATACAAGTCAAACAAAGTTTCATCCGGCAAGTTTTCTCGCTGACACATATTCCCGGCGGGAAAATTCTTCCTCCGCGCGAAAAGTTGCGGTCATTTGTTTTACTTTGCTTTCACTGTGTGGATCTTACCCGAATGGACGGGTCACCGGAAGAGATCTAACTTCTCCCACGATGAAAACTCTCACACAATTTCTACGTGTCTACCTTATAACTTGGTAGATAAATATAAAGTCCTACATTTGAGAAAAAAATATATTCTCCGTCCTCCTGCGCGCAATATACGTAATAATGTACTTATAGGTGTGTGGATGTTATCATTGTTATTTACAGACTTATATTTTGCTCAATGTGTGCGCAGCGAAATCGATCATTTCGCCGCGTAAACGCACAAGCTAAACTGTATATATTACGTACTTCGTACATTATCTCTCCGGAGAAGTACGGATTCTTGTTACTTGCTCCAGATTGCGCTTTATCGACTTCGCGACTGAATTAACTTTCGCGAATGGTAGTTACTAAGAGTCGAAGTTGAAAGTGTACGATTCTTTGTGCGATGTAGGACAGTACGGAAACGGCAGCGGAAGATGCAGCGCTTCGCCGGTTTATTAATAACAGAACAAAATAACTAGCGCAGCATCAACTTTTCCGATAGCGCCGCGAATAAAGATAACGTAACGTTACTCGCGATTCTCGCATCGCGGATAATATACAGACACATACGCCGATCGTTATATTCAGTGAACCTTGTCTTCGCTCCGAGTAAAGTAAGTAAAGTTTCTACAAATGAAGACTCTTGGAGTTTAATTTCTATTGTTTATTTACGAAAAACATATTGTTGATGTATGTGTTGGACAGTTAAGTTCACTTTTGTTTGTATTCGCGTACAAAAACATTAAACTGGTTTGGATTAGATCCTCATTACTTGACAACATATCGCGACACAAACTTTCATTGACAGCTGCACTCAATTCTTCGCGTTATTTCACAGTTCGTATAATTACCGGGAAAGAGATTATCCGAATTGAATTGCATCGGAATTGCGCGTCAAATCGACATAAAATTGGCTTTTGCGACAAGTTTCGAATTGGCGAAGCTTGCTCAGGAAGTAGTATAGAATATAAAGCTTTTACGCGAGCATTATGAATGGAAATTTGGAAGTTGACGTTTCTTTTCAAGAACTGAAACCGTGAATTGGCGATGCGATTGACAACATTGAAAAATTACTACAAGAATAGGTTTGATCTACATATTAAATATTACATTTACTTCTAAATATTAATTATACGTACTTTATTATTCACTTCTCTAATTTATACACTGCGATATATATATTAGGTTTACGATGTCGACTAGTATTAAATGAATGTGATATTTCTGCATTACATTTGCAGTTCACTATTCGTGTAATTACAACTAAATCGTCGTTTCGAATCTTTTCTCTCTCTCTTTCTCTTGCTCTTTTTCTCTTGCTCTTTTTCTTTTCCTCTCCCTTTCGACTCGTAAAACATCCCATATATTACATCGCTTTAAAGCACCTTCCCTATTACAAACATTATTTATATCATGCGTCCTTTCATTTAATAAACGTTCCACCGGCAAAATGTGACTATCTCGTTCTCCCTCGAAATGCGACGCATTACGTGTATGGAATACCGCCGTCTACACCATTTAGAGTAATTACTCGACAGTGTTGAGATGTCTCCCGCGCGCTCTCGTGCACCGTGCGACATTTGTATACCGTTGCGATTAACGGAATGCTTCTGTACGCGTAACTTTCGGCATTTCGCGAGTCCGAATACATATGGAGAAGAAATCTTTTTATTCTCTCTTGAGAATGCTATTTTTTAAGCCTCTAACGGTAAATCTAAAAAAAAAAAAAGAAAAAACCAAACGCTAGCCAGATGTGTTTTATTACCGACTTATTAAATTACAATTGCATTTGTATGCACAAGCAGTGTGCTTTTATTTTTGTTTATACAACTAGATTTCAAGATTTGCAAACCACCCGTGTGCGTAAACATATCGGAACACAAGCGCAATACTCGTTCGAGTTCAAGACGAGAAATATGTGTACATATATATAACGTTGCAACGTGAGTGCAATGATATCGTACTTATACTCGTCGTAAATACACGCCGCAGATGTAACCGCTGACCATTAAAATGTTTATGGATCAGAAGCTACGCGAAGTAACTTGCGCGAGCGCTGTATATTATACATATATACAACATACTTGCTCGATCTACTTCTTCTACACCTGATATCCGTAGCACTTTTCCAATTTGTGCTGTGCTTTTTTTTATCGCAATATTGAGTTCTAACTTCCAACTGCGATTGATATCGACTATTTTAAATAAAATGAATGATTCTTTACTTTACTGTATGTTGACATACCTCAAGTATTTTAATTTTTTTTCGAATATCTACTGCCAAACAAGAATTATTAAGAAGTTACGATCTTCTCGATTACATTGCATCATCTGGTGTAAGCTTTATATCGTCGCTTTATTGCCTTCTCTCCTCTTCTCGCCTCGTTTTACGAGGTTGGCTTGCATATCGATAGCAAGCCGAAAATACGCCGAGTTACGACGTTTTCACTACTGGCGGGAAAGGTTCCCGCCGTCTGGGAGCGTGCGCGAGCGCGCGCGCGCGCGCGTTCTGAGAAATTTTCGATAAACCGATACCGCCGCACCTGATACTTACATCTCTTTGGAAAGTCTGACGTTCGCCCCGATACTCTTCCGACAAAATATATAGCGGCCTCTTAAGCACATTGCCCGTATCCACTCTTACTAAATGCGCGTCTATCGCGCTTCTTGAATAGTTCATGTTTGCTCCTGCAACACGACAGACGCTCCATTAATTTTAAAGAAGCCGTTATAGGCTATAGTTGCATCCGCACACAAAAGAGCCAGCGCGTGTACATACTTCTCTTTCCATATATATATATCTTTTGTCTCAACACCGCGAGATAAACTACGTTGCTAATAATTCCCGTCCCGACGATTATAATCGCACGCTTCTTATTTGCACTTTTATGATTCTTTTCGATATCATTTGCATTCCGCAAAGTAGATATCCAAGTTGCTGAATTGGAACTTTTTACTGATTGCGAAAGTTCGCTTTCGCGAGCGACGTTTAATTATACTATTGCCGTTGGCGAATTCGAGACGCGGCTTCGCCGGGATTTTCGCGCGACAGGTTTTTATATAGAAAACGCGTTTTGCGTAAAAGACTGAAAGAAAGGGACGACGAGATAACAAAAGCCGCAGCGTTGCGAAGAATTAACGAAATTATGTATATAATGAACAAAAAAAAGAAAGAGGCAGAATCTGCGAGCACAATTCGACGACTTCTCCGCCATCATTATTTTGCATGTGATTCTTGTATAAAAAAACGCTACACAGCTGCTATGAAAGAAAGAAAGAGAGAGAGAGGGAAAGAGAGAGAGAGAGAGAGAGAGAGAGAGAGAGAGAGAGAGAGAGAAAACTGTAAGCTCGAACAGACTAGATTGGTAAGCAGAAGATTTAGAACGCGCACAAAAGAGAAAGAGGCTACTTTGTTCCGCGACGCTATCGGCGTTTTTAACACTTTGGAATATTTTTTGCTAAGTTAAGTTTTCCGAGTACAAAGCGCGAAGCATAAATCGCTCAAACCGCTTTATGATGCGGATTGAAGTAAGCCGGGACGTTGACGACTTGATGATGGAGAGCAATAAACCATCGGCTGTTTCAAGAGGCGCAGTTTTTTCGAGACTATTTCAAATTGCTCGTAAACAGATATCTTCACCTCATCTTAATCATAATTACAAAGTAATTTGCTCTTAAATAGGTTCCAGATCGTAGTAGATCGTTAAATAGGATTCTCTGTGTAATACCAATTCGAAGCACCTCCCGAAACGTTCTCCGTATTTCGTTACCAAAAGCGAATTATTAGGTATCTCGCGATTCAGTCAGTTTACAGCTGAGTTTTACGAAGTTTTTATTATCGCGCATGTTGAAAAACAATTGCGCAAGAGAGATGTTGTGAACGAAACACAGTGTGAAAAAAAAACACGATCGCAAACTGCTGATTCGTGCGAACTTGGATACTCTATTTATCAATTTCCATCCGAGTAACGTGAAGATACAAATGGCATTGTGTCGCGTGCAATTACGGATAGGGAAAGAAAGTCCGAGACGAAGAGAAATGTGGTGGCAGATCGACAGACTAAGACTAGGCCAACTATAAGAGGCAGGGGAGCGTAATCCGTGAATTAAGCACCAACCTCTATCGCCCTAACAGCACCCACGAGAAAAGCCGCAGGGGAGGATATAAATTGTTTTAACGCCGCTCTGATGCGATTTGACGAGGAGCATTCCCGTTGGAAATACGGCAGCTCGAGATACTGCTATTAAATAAAGGATTTCTGGCCTAACCCCTCGTTTCTCTCTCTTGAAACGGATGGCACGTGCCTACGTCGTCATCCGTAAATTCGTTTCCACGAATGTCATCGCGAGCTGTATCTGCAATAACATGTACACAATCCCGTATCGCGTACGTATCCCCCGAACGTGCGAGCTGCTTGGACGCGATAGAAGCGGACGAGCGAAAGCCTCTGGAATCGACGTATCGATCTCTTGTCGGACCGCAGTGCATGTGAGAGAAAACGGCGCGGCTCGGCACGTTTGTTATCTATCAGAAGCCCACATGGGTTACCACTTGTGCATTTATTTTTCGCGTTATAGAAAATATCGCCAAAATCGATTCCGTAAATTCATCGCGCGATTGAGTTCCCGAGTTTCACGCCGCAGTCTCTCGATTCCGCGACGAATAACAACGAAAAGTAGTTTCTTTCTCGTTTGAATAAATGAGATTCATAAATGAGATCTCATTTTTATGAAAATAACAAGTTGTTTTTAGACAATGAGAAACATGAGTTTTCCTCTTGCGATTTGCATCACTAACGGTAATTAAAAATATGCAAAGACCCGGAGTTTATTACTCGACCCATCCGTATAATTTCAAAATGAAATGCAGTCTCCTTTCTATGTCGATTGACTATTTCAATCTCGTATTCGGGATAGTAACTCCAAAGTGCGTGCTGTAGCGAAAGTTAACCGCGCAAAATTGGCTACGTCCCCTTTCGCTCGGATCGTAGAAGATCGAGTTATAGAGGAAAAGAGATTGGAAAAGGAATATGGAACCGGTGGTGTCGAGCAAAAAAGAGAAAGAGAAAGAAATAGAGAAAAGACGCTTGAAGAGTCAGAGGGTCGACGAAAATGTAAATACCCGCTCGGGGAATATCACTTGGCGCCGCGAGAAAATTAACTCGAAAAATTCCTACTCAGTGTGTAGGTGTAAAGACAAAGAAGACGCAATGCCAGAGGTTAGAGTAAAATAAAAAAATGAAGAAAAAAGAAGGTGAGAGAGAGGAGGGAACGACGAAGAATCTGACAGACCTTCTCTCTCTTTCTCTCTTTTCTTCGCTCCCCGCTCGAAGTATTGCCACAGTCTTACATCGCACCTGAATTTATTTCAATGAATTTGCATTTCAAGAGAAAATAATTTTCTCTCTTTTTTGACCTCATCCTTCTTTTTTCGTTCCTCGTTTTCCTTGCTTTCGCTATTTTCCGCGTGTCCTACTGGTATTTGACCGATCGTTCGTTAATTAGCGCGACAAGGTATTACGTGTTTTATTTTTAATCTTTTTGCCTTTTTTAAATGTCAACGATACGTTAAAACGTGATGGAAATAACGAACAAAATTTGAAAGCTTTCGATGAAACTCTCTCTCTCCGAAGGAATGTCGATTCACGCTGGAAAAGCAGAATACAGACGAAAAAGTTTCAATAAGTCCGCTTCTCCACGTACATCTGCAGATAGATATATATATATATAATTTTTCTTCTAAGCAAAATCTGGTTCACAGAAATTACGGTAATATTTTAATTACAGAGATGAGCAAACATAGTTACGTTATAGACACAAGTGGTGAGTTAAAAACATATTATTTACATTTACGTAATTGCGAACTTTAAACTCAAAGTTAGTTCACACACACAGGAAGATAGTATCGCCGACTGCAAAATATTAATGGTATATATTTTTTACATTTTTTATAACTCTTCAGAGATGCAGAGTGCACATCACATTTACATGAAACGTTATACAAATTAAGTTGCTATTTATTTTGGTAATATAATTAACTCTCTCAAGAAATATTGTCTTGTTTGATATTCTGTTTTTTAATTCGAAATCGTATTTTTCTTGCGAATAATATCGATAACACAAGACATTACCAGTTTGTTCGTATAATCAGCGTCTTGTTATTTACGTACAACGTGTATTACTTGTTATTTACGTACTTGTTAGTTACGTAACGCTGGAAGAAATGGTTTTCTTTTCCGATCGATGACATTGGTTCGTTATAATATTGCACGTGTGTGTTGAACGTGTGTGCCACGACTTGTTCGTTTTTTCATCGTAATTTGCCGCGCGAAAGGGAATTATTCGGTGAAACCACATGTCTGTCAATTTTCATATATCAAGCGAAGTAACATTACGGATCTATTACTGACACGATCTACTACTACAGCGAATCTCGTTGTATGTGGCACAAGTACAGCCAAATTAGATATCGTCTGTGTATAAGTTCGCCTGTATGTCAGTAAATCACGCAGTGATGTGAGTCTGATATAGCGAGGTATAAAGATTCCCCGTTCTAACTTCCAATACACGTACATATATATATATTATATAGTGCCATAACTACGCGCAAAGAAATATAAAACAAGAAATATAAAACAGAATAGAATTGAACTTTGTACTGCACATTCGTTTGTTATTGCAGAAGAAAATCGTTTCGTTTATTCCGAGAGTAATTTCGTGTTTTACATGTAGGCAGGTATCTTCGTTGTTATTACGGTTTTTTTTTTTGTCACGTTCGCAATAAATCGGCACTGATAGCAACGCGCGTAGCGCGAGTATCACAGAACTTATAACTATATATGAAATATATCGCGCATGTTAAACATCCACACACGCGCAAAACGCGTATCGATGGATGTCGAGCACTTTAACCTATTTGCTTTGAATCCGCATATTGATCTCGGCAATCTGTGTCAGCTTTCTTGTCCGGGTCTCCGTATTGGAGAGAGTGACGAATAGAAATTCAAGGCATTCGCGCGCGATAGTCAATCGGACGGCCAAAGCCGTCGTCTGTGTTCGATCGTGTGCTGCTAGCTTACGCTCGTCGTAGTTTCGAGTTTCACGGCGAAATCCACACCAGGAAATTTCGCTGACGTTGATTGTGGTCGCTGTGAAAATAGCTCGCAAGTTCTTCGTCGTTCGATTGAATATTGTACGGAAACGTCGGTAGGACATCGATCAATATCGCGAAGCCACGTATATAAATAAGTACGCACATACATGCATGTCTTATAAATTGTGTTCCAAGTATTTTGATTGTGCGTCAACTATTTATATTTATTTATATTATATTTATTTATACATGTATATTTATACATTTATTTACAAATCTCACCAGATGATTTACCATAATTAATTTGAACGATGATACACGCGCAACGTTGATTTTATATTATTATTGTTATTTCAGTAGATATTATTAAAACACCCACATGTTATAATCGGATCTATCGGCTCGGTGGAAAACACGCGTTTTCCTACACGTCATAGAAACTGACATTATTGATCGAAACTCGAATACAGTGTGTTTCAATTCACATTTGTGTGTTTTACAACTGACAATTAAGCGCTCATCTTGCGGTTTACGTTTTCTATCTGTCTGTCTCGTCCGCGGCAAGAATAATGACGTGTAATCCGAAGTGATTGGTTGTTATTTATTTTTGCGTGCCTCCGTAAAACGCCGAAATGGCATTATTTACACAGGCGGAAAAAATTGTGTCGCTTGCGCGTAAACAAATTAGATGCGCGAAGATGATGAGACATTCGGAAGCGTAGAAAGTAAGAGAGAGAGAAAGAAAGAGAGGGAAGCCTATGAATAATAATGCGACACAGGGAATGTCAGGGGTTTGTAAGTAGTGCACGAAGCAAATAAACAGTGGAAGGACGTATAATCCTACGCCCGACTGCCTTCTCGGTCTTCGTGGATTCGCTAGGCGTCCCGTCTGGTCCCGCGGATGTAACCGCGTAAAATCATATCTTTTACGGTTACTAATCTCGAATGAGTCTCGCTTGTCCAATTTCGTGATTCCAGATTTATATTGCCACACCGAGCCGGAATGAGCTTCGCTCTTGCGAAGGAGAATCGAAAAAGCGGGAGGGATTTATGTCATTCTCGGTGAGAAAAGCTCTCTCATATTGAAAGCGTTGTTATGTCGGATAGTTGCGACTTTACCAGAGAGAAAGAGAGAGTTATCTTTTATTTGTATCGTTTTACATCTTTTTTTTTTATCAATGAACATCGACGTTTATTGTTATTAGAGTTTATTGTCATTAGAGTTATCGTTTTTCTAATTATATCGACACTTTGCTCGTCAGGTCAGAGTAAATCGTAAAGAGCTATGGTTCTCACAGAGACAGACAGTGACGTAAATGGCTTTACACACGAAGTTGCACCAATAATGCCTCAACAATAATACTTTAACAAGCGAAAGGTGCAACTTTATGTGTAAAGGCATTTACGCCATTTTCTGGATCTAACGCGTTTTCTCTCGATTCGATATTTCCTCCACTCTTTTTTGTAGAATCCGACGATGAAACGAGAGAAAGATCTCTTTTTCTCTCTCTCCCTCTCTCTCGACGACACTCAATTATAAAACTGTGAAACAATTTTGCTTCTTGTGGCTTACAATTAGATTTATACTTCTGATAGCTCTCTATCGACAAAGTGTACAGTACGGATTTTCTTTTTACACATGCGTCAAAGGATTTTTTTTCGATGCAAATTAATTGGGCAGTTGTATACGTAGCATTTGCGCGACGTCAGAATATCGTTTCGATACAATAGAAGTAGTAGACGGTATCGGATCGGCCATTTGTCCGAAAATGTTTCGAGAGAATAGCGTTGGTAATACTTTAAGCCCTGTAGCCTGAAAATTTATGACAGTTTGCTAAGCCTAGTATAGCGCGCATCCCCGTATCTCCTCTACAAACATCTGGCTCTATAATCCATTGCTCTTTCTTGAAAGAGAAAAAGACTATACTGTGATAAATAAAATGATACGGGAAAATAAAAATGCTGTCTTCTTACGAGTAACCAATAGAAGGATTTATTGGTTTTTTTTCTAACGATTTAACGATTCAACCGCCGGCCGTATATCTTCTCCACGTCACTTCCGACTGTGTCTTTTAAATCATATCAATCTTAATTTACGATAATGCGATTACATCTTCGAAATTCAGATTTAATGTTGAATCAGTAACGTGAATTGATTGCCCGAGAATATTTTCTCAATGCGAGCGAGAAATCGATGGTAACACACACGCGAAATTCGAAAAAAGCTCATTATGTCGCGCTGAAGCAATAAAGGAGAGCTTTGACGAGAGATTTGTCATCTACTTTTCTGACTCTCAGAAATAATCTCGTATGTAATTGAAAGTCGGAGCTCGGTGTGCGAAATTATGCAAAAGTTAACGCGCGTATAATGTGAGAGATACAGCGCGCATTCTGTAATTGCGACGAGCATCTCGAACGAATATGAAATACCGGAAGAGTTGTTGGCGTGTGGCATCAGCGGCGTTATTCAAAAGAATGTTTCGTCGCGACGCGACGAAAACGGTAGAAAATACGTGAAAATCAGGGGAGAGGAGGAGAATTTTGCAACAAAAATTAAACCGTACTCGAGCAAGTACGTAGAGCGACGGGAACAGTCGTTGTTCCGCGGCGCGCAATTTACTTTTAAGGGGAACGCGAAGAATGTTCGATCATTCGATTAGAGTTTACGTCGCAGTGTAACGCCGATGGAGTACTCTCTCCTACGGTGAAGTTAAGTGGAGTTTGCAAAAGTAGGTTATTTACAATTCAAATATACAGGCGCTTCGAATATTCCATCTCTCTCCAACAGTCGCTTAATCTTTTGCGTAAAAGTTTCCGCTTTCTCGCGATGTATAAAAAAACTCGGGTCGAAGTTTACGGGGAAGGGGAGAAAATATATCTCGCGTGCATATCACGCTTTCTCTCGGTACATCGACGACTCGGTACACGTCGATTGTACACGCCATTTGAAGCCACGTGTTGGGCTCCGCCCCTTCTCGACTTTCGAAACTCTTGCTTACCTGTCGTTCACGTTTTTCTTTTTTTCTTTTCTTTTGGGGTCACCCGTGCGACAATCCTATAACGTGAACGGCGCGATCGAAGGGTCGAGTTTCGGTCGACTTATCGTGGCCAACACCACGTTCCATTCGATCACGCATCACACACACACACACATACATATACACACACATACACCGACTTGTACCAAGTTCTCCGGAATCGCGCGTGCGTGTCACCGTACATCGCGTATTGTTCGACCTCGTCCGAGGAACTGTGGATCACCGCCGTTCGATGACGACGATAAAACGGTTCGGCGAAACGCGCGCCACGTAAGCGAATATCCGTAAATTCGGGCGGAGCCGTAGAGGCCTCACCACCCACGTACGGACATTAGACGGAATGTAATAGAGGCTCTGGCGAGTGTCCAACCGGACAAAAGCTCACGGGAGCGAAGACAGCCGCATACGTACATACCTCGTACCGCGTACGTACAGGCACGTATGCAGAAATGTCGCCGGAACTGGTGATATACTCTAGAGAGGGAATCCCCACGGAAAGAGAGAGAGAGCGCAACTCTCTATTCTCTCGTGCACTAGATCGAACGGCAAAACCTTATCCCGGTTAGCCTCAGCTACAGCAATACATGTCTGCCCGATGAATGCGCTCGCCTTTCGCTTCGTCCTCGCGCGCGACTTTGCACGCGCGACGCATCTTCTCTGTTAGCTAAAATTGTGTTTTCCTCTTACGCTACCGGAATTTCATCACTTGCACTATTTGCATCGATCTGCTGCACATCGACGCGCGCGAGGGAGAATAACGTCGTTGACATGCAAATGTGTGTGCGTCTATATGAACATTCTCGTTTCGATTTATTCTAGGGTAAGTTCCACTTGCCGTTCGCAATGCTCACGGAATCATTTCATCCTTGCTTTTCATCGAAAGTTAAACACAGATAGATAACGCTCACAAGCGTTGCGATCGGCAAGTGGAACTTGCCGCTAATTGTAAGATTAGCCGTTCATTCTTGACTATAACGTCTATAAGACGTTAGATTTCACATGTGTTAGCATACATTTTATGTCTTTATTTGTTGGAAACTAACTTCTTCTCTTTTATAATCTTACACTTAAAGTGATAATCGTTTTAATATTTGTTTTTATTTAGATTTTTAGAGTAGTTGAATTTTCGCCTCATTATTTGTGAAATAGGTCTTGACGATCTTTACACAAAACTTCGAATTTGTGTTACTAACGCAAAGCAATAAGCGAAACATCTTCACTACAGATGTAGTGAAATAACTTGACTTAGGCGCGTAAGTTTATTTCGTGGCATGTTTCGCGTCATATTGGATTCGGGTTTACGAAGGGAGGTAAAGGAAGAGATAGTGAGATAGAGAGAGAGAGAGAGAGAGAGAGAGAGAAAAGTCGACGATAAAAAGAGGAAGAGTTGAGTAGCAGGAATAGCCTGGTAAGATTTTTAAGTCTGATACGCGAAAAGCAGTAATTAGTTTCCTAACCACTTGTTTTTGCCGTCTTCTTTTTCTCTGTGTATAGCACTTATCTTTTTTTATGATTTTTTTGCTCACAGTTGAACGAAGTATTACAAGATAAAATATTACGGAATACTACGTATTACTTATATACAAAATATTAGGTACTTATATAAAAATTTTTTTGTAAAATAAATATGTGCATATCTTCTTAATTAAAGTCGTCGTAAATGGCAGAATCTGTTGAGTTTCGCTAGTAAAGACCTTTTAAATATATTGACGTTCCGCAAACGAACCAGCCAAATTCAGTTACGTATCGCCGAGATCTTCCGTTGGCCGAGTAAACACGGCCACTGGCTCGCGATCCGCCGACACCGGGATCGTCTCTGAAAGTATACGAAGACGAAAAGTCGAGAGTTATTTAATTTTGCCTTCCAAGCTGACTTGGCACCAGGAATGGCAGCTGATTCCCGAATTGGCTGAATTGCCCTACTCGGCGACCGGGGGCGGAGGGAGGAAGGCATTGGCGTCTACTCGAACGATTCCTCTGTCCAGTCCGGTATTTCCCGCAATCGGAATTCAACGTGTTTTCACCCTGGTGGGTTTACAGAACTCTCGACCGCGAATCTCTGATTTTAATTTCATTCCTGCTATTTCGGCAGTAGGCGCGGTTTGCAGCGAGTTTCGATCGGGATGGAGTAGTGTGTGTATGATATAAACAACGTGAATTCCAAGCATAACATAGTATAAATAAAAAAAAACTTCAAGTGTTCAAAATATGATGAATTAAGCTTTTTTTTTTGCATATAATTGATATATGATTATCGGAAAATAAAAAAAAAATTCAATAATATCATATAAACTTCATTCAATATAAACATAGGGACTAAAGGAATATCTTATTTCTTTAACTATGTATTACATTGGAATCTAATTTTGAGTTGTAATGATTCAGTTCGTCATCAATTTATTTATGACAATTTTTCTGAAATATCGATACGTTCCGAAAAACAATGACATTATTGTTTTCGCAAATAACATTATACATATCGCGACTATCTAAAATTCCACTTCTTCCTCGCAGAAAATCGACAAACGGAAAAGTGTTTTAACGTCAACCGCAGAGAACACACTCGCTTGCTTTCGGGGAGGGTAGCATGTGAGAGCAATCGGCGCCTGGTATTGGCATCGGGATTCATTTAAATATAAAACACCTACGACACATTCGCCGTTTAGTGTTCTCGATCGTGACGGTACGCGACAAATTCGGGTCAGCTCACCCGACGTACTCTTGCTCTCGCTCGGCCAGGCGTCGATGATACTCTTCTCGTCGAAACAACAACGAAGCGCTGACGGAACGGGTCAATGCACCGAATTTATTTCTCTCATAGTCGATTTCAGGCGCAGCTTACGCCGCGCATAATTCGCAATATTGTCTAATAGCGTGCACGACCGCCATTATATCCGCGCCCATTACGTTTGTGTTGCGCCGGCTGGAATTATACATTTTGTGATCGATAACACAGTACTCCGAGATGCGTGCAAAAATTCTTCGTCTTAAGTCACTTTTGAGAGAATTTCCGCACGAACGCGACCGACTTAACAAAGAAACTTTGGACGATACATGTGATTCTTAAAATTGACATATACATATGTTTTAAAATATATATGAAAACTGAAGATAACTGAGGTTTTAGTACAAAGATGCGGCTTTATCTTTTAAAGTGCATTCTTATTATTCGTTTTCATGTTATATGGAAATTTTGTGCTTCTTTGTATTTTTCAAATTTTCCAACAATGAAAGAAACATAATTCTGAAATAAGAATTCAATGAAAAAGATGTAACGTAAAACTAGTGTAAATCTCTTAATGCTTATAAATCTTTTAATGCTTTGAGACAGATGTGGTTGAAAGTACAAAGCTTGTAGATAAAACGAAGCGATGTCTGAGGTTTCGCTCTCAGAGACGCATTAGCGAGATATAACGGCTTTAACATTCGGTTCATTAATTGCCTTCGTGTAGAAGAGGGCGGGAAATTCCTTCCGATAAAGCCTATAAATTATGCATGGACGCGAATAGTTGGCTCGGCAATAAAGAACGTGGTTAGTTAGCCTTTGTACAAAAATATCGCGCATTTTTCTAAAGAACCGCGCGTACGACCGTGAGTAAAAAAGAGTATTCGATTTCCGTACCTTTGTTACCGAATGTATAATTGAGTTCACCATTATTTTCCGACAGGATTCGTCGTGTCTTTCAATTTTTATAACGCATGCACGAGCTAACCTGTTCGGAAATGTTTCGGAATTATCCTCGACTCTCCATTGTGCGCGCGATGAACGCTTTTTTTTTTATAACATTTTATATTCATCCAACTCAATTTAATCCGCTCGTATTCCTCCGAAAGCGCGGGACCAGATTTATATATAAATTACTTTCGGTCATAAAGCAGTGGCACTTCAAATCGGATCACGGATTTACTCGAAATAGAAAATACATTAATGGCGCGTTGCATGTGTAAAACATTTCAATTTGGAAAACATTTGAGGAGAACATGTTTCTCGATATTCCGCAAACCGTGTTGGCGCGAGTATCGATAAAATTTTCTGGAATTGTGTGAATGATAATTAATAGGCATGATGTTTTGCGATAAACAGGAGCTGCATGATAATTGGTTAGCGTGCTATGCATTGTGCTATTTTGTTAGATCCGTGTTTTGTGTGTTATACAAATACGCATCTCCGTAATGTTTTCGAATATTCCAGATATGTTATTTCATTCGTTGCCATTGACATACCTTTTCTAATTGAATGTTTTTACTGTATTACTATAATTTAATGTTAATTGAACGATGACATTCCTCTTAATCCTGAACCACGTACCAAAATCAGCCGAGAAAAATTTCCGTGCATCTTTATTCGCGCTTTATCTCTAAAGCATACAGTTTCAATATAGTATGCAAGTTGTAAAACGAAATTATTACGCAATCATATTTTGTCTACAGTTCTGATGATTACACTTAAATGAAAAATTTTTTTTGATGAAAATTCTTTAATTACAGACAGAACTGCGCGACTTCAAAGTTGCGTGTATTTTCGAAACTTCGTAGAAGATGTGTGTGTGTGTGTGTATGTGTTCTGCAGTCGAAGAACGATAAAAAACTTTAGAATACAAATTGTGCATAGTTTTGTTACATCTATAAATAAAATCATCTATAAATTACATCTATAAATATCTAGAAATAAAATCAGATTACACATAAAATTTTACGCGTTGACACAACAGAATAATAATCGAGAAACGGATTGTCATAATGAATACTTGTAATAGAATTGATTAATGAATCAGAACAGCACCAAGAGCTTAGATCCGTAATCGCATTACACAACTCAATAAACCGCTTAATTATCAATTGAAGATACATTCTAATTGCATTCAGCATTTAAAATAATAAGTTTGCAGAATATGCATTGTGTATCTGGAAAATATATTGTAATATGCTTTTCGTGTTCCGCGACTTCGAGAGAAAGTAACGATTTTACGACCGAAATGATCGAACAACAAAAGTTTTACAACGCCGAGGAAATCGAGAGACTAATACGACTTTTATATTCTGTATACTGCGCACACTTGGCGCGATCACTTGGAACAATAACACACCTCTTCTCCGTTATATCGACCGCAGCCTGTGTCAACTCTCGTTAGAGAGTGAGCAAGCCATCGTGGTTTCTATACATATCCGAACGTCATCGTTAGTTTGAACGTCACTCATCGGCTCTTTCGCTCTTTCGATAGCGTGTAGGTAGACAGGCGCTTTATTATGCTCTAATTAGAAACCCTTGAATTAGAAAACAATTAAAGTACACATAGCTGATAATAAGTGAAATACAACGGTCTATATATAAAAATAAACAAGTACTTGTATGTAATGAGAAAAATATTTACATAACGGTGTCACAAAATATGTATATTTCGCTGAAAAGAAGAAAACTCGATTTGTCAAAAAAATTTGTTTAAAAGGTAATTGTTATTAAGAATAAGGTCGATTATTCTTCTTAAATTTATTATCTTTACATTCAATATTTATTTGAGAAACGACACTGAGAGCGAAGACCGATGATCAATCGGGAGATTCGCGAAACAGCAGTCAGACGAAACTACGAGCGACGATACAAAGGACAAAGATGGTGGAGAGAAATGCAGAGAACAGCTTTTCGCGCCGACGTTATCGCAAGAGAGATTCGGTAGAGATTGTATTTTTGGTGTTACCGGCGGCTCCCATCGTTCGTCGTAACAACCTCCAATCTTCGCGTCGCAGTCCTCTACACCGATGTTTTCGTTGCCTTCCTCTCTTCCCCCAGCCTAATGTCGATCTCCGGCGTTGTTTTCCGACGTCTTTTTCTCGGACCAGTTATCTTGATCCGCACCCGGCAAACGGCTCCGTCGAGAAGAATTTTGGCAGATGACGGCGAGGAGCACGGCGCGGCTCGTTATAAGCGTAATAGTTGCTTCGGACCGTCGATTCTTTCGTGTACCACACAAAATGAGTTTCCTAGAGTTCCTTCTTTCACTCGCGTCCCGGATTCACAACCCGACTTCTTCAAAGATGATTCGAGAATACCACCGCGCGTATTAGATTAAGGATTTGACACTGGCAAAAGCTCTCGGCGTTTTAAAGCTCATTGCTTGTCTTGATTCAAACAACGTGTGTATGTGCAAAACTAGTAAAAGATTCAATGTTTGTAGCATAACTATAAATGTGCAAAAAGTAATTCTTATTCAGGGAAAATATGTTAAAAATCGCGCACAAGTTTTTTTTTTTTTTAATTTAAGTTATTCGGAATCGTTATTTTTTCCAATAAAAGAAGATCGTTAAGAAAAATTATATTCTTATACTTTTTACAGAGAAAAAATAATCTCTATAAGTAGACAGAAAAATCCGGATTTAATATGTTCAATAAATAAGTCGTCACAAAAATGGAGCTTTTGGTATATAAATGAGGAAAGACTTGGCTATATCTGAATGAAAAAGTCACAACATTGATCAATAATAAATATAATAGAACCAGTCACATTTCGCATTGTGTGTCCCAAGCGACGAGACAGCGAAGTGAATTGATACGCGCGGTTGTATCTTATTTATTGTGGGAATTGAAGCGCGGGCTTACACACACGTTGTTTTACTTTGTAAGTAGTTATTCCCCAGTGTGCGCGGACAAACCGAACGCCACGATGATCTCGCTTTGCTAGTTCCGCTTTAACAGGCGTTGCCTCGGCTTCGCCAGTGCAAGCAACTATCTTTAGAACGTTCCACTTACATTCTACTTCAACCTTCTTCAAGGTTTGTCTGTGTCGTACGTTCTATAGTTAATGAAGATCAGATCAATCCGGCACATTATTGACACATCTTCGCGAGCAATACCTGAATTATAAAAGACTATCACGCTCACATGTGTGTCTCAAATAGGTTTTCAGTTTTCTTGCATATAGAAAATTAGAAAAGTTGCTGTGTTTATATTTTTTTTTTGTAATAATTTTTACGAGAGAGAAAATGAGATGCGAAAAGTAGCAAACTGAGAAAGAAATATTGGGGTATTATTAGACCGTCCGGTGTAATAAAGGACGTCTGTCCTTTGCAGTATTACAAGTGGAAGTAATATTCATTACTGAAGTTTATGAACTTTGGTCTTTCTTACGTGAATGTATAAAAACTTTTATATTTGAAAATGCACCGGATGTAAATTGTTGTGAGATGGAGTGTGGGGCTGTCGAGCGAGTCAATGTGGCGCTAGATATTAATATGTAATTATGTTATCTTCTTCGAATTTAACGAACATTATAGAAAAAATATTATATACAGCCATTATGCGTACATGTACATAATGCCTGTGATTTATAAAATTTCCAACTGTATTTATGTTTAACTTTGTACATTTTGACGACGCAAAGTTGTCCAACATATAAGGATGTTGTAGAAGTAACACAAATGTTTTTTATCTTCAAACACGATCACAGTACATCTAAAAATCTTGATTTTTAGTTGTACTCGTATATCTTGTCTTTTTTTTTGTTTCATTTTTATTTCCGCTACATCGTATACTTTTATCTCGGACCATCGTTATTGTGCGTATTTGATCGCGCGACGCAATTAAAGCCAAAATCATGGCGCTTAGTATACCGCATCGTATTACTATGTGCATATAACGTGACGCAATATCGCACCTGTCGCAGCAATCGCAGTGTATACAAGATACAAAGCCCGGTCTGAGTAAATCTTGGAGAATACAAACTTCAGTATGCCGCGCGTGGCTCGGGCAAACTGCACCGGCAGCTGCATCTCTGCACGTGGCACATTGCAGAGAACGAATTAGTAGAGGCGCGCGCGCGTTTGCGTAGCCGATTTTAAAACCGACATTGTTAACCGTCACGAAATATTCATCAGTTTGCGCGGCGCATCCCCCATCTGACAGATCGAGAACTTCGGAGTGAGGTTTTTTATGCGTCTCATTCGTGAAAAATTTCGATCGGTCGAACAATGAGACGTTCCAATTCGCAATTCAAATTGCGCTGTTTTGTATTCGGAGCATCAAACTTGAGAATTTTATCGAGTAGGTACGTGCAATTTTTCAAAATCAACTTTGAGTAACGCGACGAGAAGTAATCACAGTAATTATCAGCACAATCTTATAAAGAAAGTAATGCGATAGTAAATACAATAACACACAAAAAAAAACAACAAAGAGAGACAAACTAATCTTCTCGATAACTTCTCTATAACTACAGTTCTCCACCGTGCTATTTTTCTTATTCTCTTGTCCGTTTATAGTCAAGTTACGTAGCTCGAGACTCTCCAGAACTCGTCTCTTTAATAATGCACCATCTCTGGGACTGTCATTACGCGGGAACTTTGTACAACTTGAACATCCGACCGCATGATGACCCGAGACGATGAGACAAATGTCGGCGCACTAAGTTTCGACTGTGTGCTCACTTTCTCGTTAACACACGCTCGTATTTGCTTTTCGACAAATAGAGCACGAAACTACTGCTTCTCTGTACAATTCTTAATAATTTTAAACAGTATATATTACCAGTTATATATAGACGTTTAAAAAAAATGATATACGTATTATATTTACAACACAAATTTATTTACGCAAATTTACTTGTTACATGTACAAAAATAACATTGTCGTAAATTAGTTTTTTTCTTTTCTTTTTTGTTAAACTAATAAAAAAACGAGAAAAATTGAATGTATTTTTTATCATTCAATTATATTCTGGTTTAGGAAACTTAGGAATGATTATTTTGTAATCCGTTGTGATGGCATATCCCGACGAAGGTACCAACGTTGTGATCATTACTCGGTAATCCCCCGGATTATATCGGCTTCCTATTCCTGATCGGAGATCGAGAACGGCGTCTATAGTGCGCGACGAAGTTAAGACGCCGTAAATTGCACCAATTAATTGCGCGTAGCCTGTTGCTCCTTATGAGTATTACCGTCCCTTGGCATCTGTTCGGCGATGCATTACAAATTTGTATCTAATAATCTTGCTCGGATCGGATCAACGATGCAATATTATTGCGCCACAAAACACGTTCACTTACTAAATCGTACGTAAAATATAATCGAAAAAACGATTTTTGTCAACGTTAAAATTAAATTTTGAAATAAACAAAATTTATTCTATTTATTTTGAAAACAGACGCGAAAAAACGTATTTTATAAAATGTCTTTTTATATATAAAATATTTTTTTTAAAGAGAGAGAGAGAGATGAGCCGCGCGCATAACGCGTGCAAACTTGTACTTCACGTTTTGCGGCCTCTCTCCGTGAAAATCCATTATTGTAAAACATTGATGTTGAAGATTCCAGCTTCTTTGTCAGACATGCCAGGGCGAAAAGCTCAACTTCCGCTCCGCTTCCTTCCTTTCCCGCCCTCTCACCCCGCACTCGCACTGAGTCGACCTTTTTCGCGCCCGATGCACTAGCGATAGTTGTAAACTTTTCACGTAAAACAATAGCTGCGCAGTTTTACAAATATGAACCGATGAAAGCTTCTTTCTGCTCTTTTTTTTTTACACGTCAAATTTGTTTCGGTTATTAATCTGAAGTTCGATTTACGAGATCCACGTGGACGCGAGGCAACATAAAAAACTCGATTTCGTACGAACGACATAATACGTGACATATGCGTTTTCGATTCTCTTTGAAACATATTTGTTCCGTCGTCGTTGCTTTTACGACGAGATTCTCCCTCGGTTTCTTTTCCGCCGAGATATATCTGAAACAGCAGCGGCGAAGGGAAAAATCGTAAAGCGCACTTTATCGTGGTACATTGTTTCGCAAAGTATGAAGGCGCGAGTTAAACGCGCGTGGCTATTTCAGAATAACGACGGGAATAAAATCGAAGGCTAAGAAGGTGTAGTAGCGGTGGCATTACGAGCGCAACGTTTGCGCGGAGGGAAACAGTCGAGTCGGGAAGTAGCCCCGTTAAAGGCGTCTCTTCTTTTTTCACATCGGGATCTGTATTGATCGTCAGTATCGTGGATCAATTGCCTAGTCCGCGCGGAGCGATGTTGCAAGAAAGGATGCGAGAGAAGGACGCGCGCAACGTTCTGCGACGATAACGCATTCTCGGTAGATATGTGTGAACTGGCGTTCTGGTGTGTTTTCCATATATAACTTATCTTCATTTCAGAACGGAAAAGAAAACGTCTGTTTCCTCGCTTGTCACCTGCACTGTTGAATTATGTATGCCAGCGTACAGAGCGCATGTGCATATATATGCACTTACACGCGCGCGCGAATACGTCCGGAGTATACGGTGTTCGGGCACAGTGCGCACTGATACAACGGTTTTATTCCCAAGTAGTTCGAGTTTCGATTCGTTGAAATGCGAACAAGACGTCTCCATCGGGAAATTTTTCGCGCGGTTCCTTTTTACGCGAAGAGACATATACTATACCGTCGATACCGACGACAAGAGAGGGATGTTGCACGCGCGATTAAGCTTTTGCGCGATTTTGTCGTAGCGCGCAATTCTTGTTACGCGCTTTTATTGCATATTAGCTCTCTCCGTTTCTATTTCACAGTTCGCTTACAACGCAAATTATCGAATAATCTCGCTGCCTCGACTGAAAGTTCCTATGTCCTCATCTCTCGCAAACGTAATTAAATTTTGCTGCAACGTTTTCTCGTTTATATGTCGAAAACGAAAATACTCCGTTGTGTATATATATATATATATATATATATGTATATGTGTGCATATATATACGCACGCACACACAGAGGATATATCTGTTAGTTATATAGATATTTAGTGATAACCATATTACCTTTCGTGAACAGACACAGCAAATTTTACCGAGTCGAAAAGTCTTTTGCGAGTTTCGCAATAATTAATGAATTATTAATTTATAGAAGATGATATTAACTTATAAAGATGTATACGTGTTTTGCTCGGATATTGAAAAGTAACAAGATATCGCTCGATGTTCTTCCTCGCTCACGGAGGATGCGTTTGCTTTGCGTTCGACACATTGTGCAGATCTTAAATAATTATCGGCAAATATTATTTACTATAATGAGAGAAAAAATCTCGCACCTCTCATTCGCGGAATTAGCCACCGGCCATTTTACAATGTCTCTACAATAGAGATGAAAGCAGAGAATAATATTCTCACTGTTAACCTCGTCTTTTTTTTTCACTCACGAGCAACCACATTCATCGCCGTGTATCATGCATATGCATGTATCCACTAACCATATCCTATAACCACGTACAGTATTGAACTAGGAAAATATGAAGGTAGCAACGGCGAAAAAGTGAACCACCACATGTTTTTTTTTTTTTTTTTTTTTTTTTTTTTTTTTTTTTTTTTTATCAATAAAATAAACTTGCTCTCGTTTCACGTTATCGTGAAAACAAGATGACTATAAGATATGTTGTTTATTTATTTACTTTATCAAAACAATCTAATATAGTATCATAAAGTCGAATTGAAAACAAATTTTACTTTGAATATGAGAACTTCACACTCGTGAGAATATATCATATGTTTTTTGATAGACCTGTCTACAACCAACGATTCTTGCTACCGCCGTGAGCGTTAATTCACTAGAAATGTGAAGAAAATATTTTTGACGTTATAAAAAGCGATTATTAATGTTGAAACCCGCGCGGATAGGGCGATGTCAGCGGCTTTCGCTAGATTTTCGCCGCCGAGAAGCCACAAAAGTTGATTGGGTTTCTACTTTGCGCTTCCCGGATTTACAAAGCGGTGAATTTATTGGTTTATATACAATTACACACAGTGTAGCCGCTATTGAAACTCGACCGCAGGTAACCAGCAAACACAACCGTTTACAATGCTTAATCGGCGCTTTAGCTAGGCACGACGAATTGTGATGGCTGCGCCATTAGTAGGAGCAAAGTGCGTCGCGAGAAATCGAGAATTGTGCGCGGTTAAAGCCCCAAAGTGTCGTTGACAATATTTATTGATACACAAACGGGCGCGAACGAAACGGCAATAAAATCCGGTAGTAACAGCGAAAAGTACCGCATTGCTTATTCTTAAATCACGTCCTAAGAAAGCAGGGAATCGAACGGCAATCGAGCGTGAAACGTCGCTCGCCCGCGGGGTCGGAGTCTGCACGATCGCGCATGAGAAAAAGAGAGAGAGAGAGAGAGAG
>QVOB01008357.1:0-30319 GCA_014839585.1 Pseudomyrmex concolor | reverse complement strand
TATGCTATCATTATGAATGAAAAAAGAGTTTAAAAGAGCATTATATACCTATTTTCAAAAGCACTATATAGTTTTTTATATATATTTACCTCTATAGAAGCACTTTTCATATAATGCAGTAAATAAACTGTGAAATTAAAGAAAGTTAGGTTAGGTTAGAAAAACGTCGGTTTGCAGGTCTCTATAGTCGGTATCTCTTAATTAAATCCGTAGTAAATTAAACTCGCGAGTATTTCCACACAAAAGTCAATCGGTTTTATATTCGCAAACCCTTGGCCCTTTTGATCAACAAATCACTCAACGTCACTCGATCGGCGGTAACGCGCGCGCCCGATTTTACTCGAACGACTCTGACTTCCTCGCTTTCATTCAAAGATTTCCGACGGGTATCTCCCTCCCTCTTCTTGATCGGAGATGAAATCTTGACGGTAATAATTAACATCTTCATCATCGGCGCGGGAGAACGCTCAAATAGATTCCGTGATGGAGATAGAGACGCGCCCGTGACACACGAGATACACAGGCATCTGTGAAAAGGCCTCGAGGCCCTCGTGCCCGAATATACATATACAAGCGCGCGTATACAAGATCACTCGTAGATGTCCTGCAGCGGCAAATGTTCTGAGCCGAGAGAGGAGAATCTCTACCTCGGAGTAGTTTGCGGAACATGCCGTTGCCGTGATTATACAAGCAATATAGATTCATCGAGCATTTGCAAAATTAGCTGTGTCAGAACGTGTGCCTTCCCCATCGCTAATTGCTCTATGCATTCGGTAATCGCGCGCTCTCTCGCGCGAAACCAATTCTCGTCGTTAATCAGACTGATTGTCGTGGAGAATTATGTCCGTAACGTGATCATTAAAGTTGCGCGAGTTAATAAGGTCGGGGGGAAGGAGAGAAGGACGGGACGGGACGGGACGACTCGCGATTTCGTAACAACGCTAAGTCAAAAGTAACGGGACGACGGCCGATGGCGAGAGAGAAAGTCGGCGGAAATAGTTAATGACGAAGTTGGTCCAAGCCAATTTGGGAAGTTACGTTTTCCCCGTCAAAAGACGACAATTCGCGGAAGTCGGACAACCGTGTAAAGGAACTTTTTAAAGAGTTTCGGTCGTTTGTGTGTCACGGCACATGACAAACTCTCTCTCTCTCTTTTTCTCCGACAAAAGTCAACGTGAGCGATAATTAACTTAATTGTCATACGGGTCGGAGTTACCTGAACTATATATGTACATATAGAGTTTCGCTGTTTTTTTTTTTTTGTTTTTTTTTACGTGGAATTCCGTTTTAATTTCGACGCTTATTTTGGGGTGAATTAAAAGCATTAGTTACAGAAATTACGCGATCGATCGGAACTGCATTTTCGGGGCGAGTCCGTTTAAAATAAAATTGTTCAGTTCAACAGCGGGAACGAAATTGACCGTGAACATTCGACGTAACAATTTTTCAAACACGATTTACACGCTCGAAAATATATTGGCGTCGGTGCGGAACGCGAGAGAAAAAGCGAGAGAACGTTTTATGACGCCACTTCATTCATTCAAAAAATTCATTCAAAATTTTTTGCATTTCTTCGCCGCATTTTTTCCGCGTAAGTTCCGTGACGTAATCTCATCTTCCCCTTCCAAAAAAAAAAAAAAAAAAAAAAAAAAAAAAAACAATTATCCATCGCGCAGCTGCGAATTATCAAATGAACGCTCGTGATATTGCATGCGCACGTTAAATGTAGGTCGCAACATACATGCACGTGGCAAACACTAAAGATCTATGGTACGTAGTATCGCGCATAGTTGTTTCCGGCCGTGCGGAGAAGTTCGGTCGCGTCGTCAAAGTGAAATTGGCCGAAAACTTTTGGCAATTTAGCTCGCGCGCGAGGCAATTCACTTCGCGTCCCGCGTAGCTATCAGCTGCGGGAAAACATATCGCGATGCGACGATCATACATAACGATCTCGACGCGGTTGAAACGCGTCGCCCGCGGCCGTGTAAAAAACGAGGTCGAAAAACCGTGTACAGTATCGGTGCGTGCGCGCGCCAATACTTTTCTCGTTTCTGGTTACGTCAAACCGGCACCGATAATGAATGAAGTCACACGGGACATGTGACGCAGAGACCAATTAGCTGGACCGTTTCTCGTTCTGTTTCCAAAATGACACAGCGCGCCGAATGCAGTAGGCGATGCAAATTGCATTATACAAAAGCAAACGCGCGCGCGCAGCGGTGTCGGAGGCAGAAAATCGCGTATTCACCGAGAATGATCTATCGATACCGGTTTGAGTCGAGCATTTACATTTATTGCGCGTAGCGACCGGTATTTGAGTGCAGAGACATTTATAATTCGCTAATGAAGATGAATGGTTTTATGTTTACCGCTTTTATACAAACAAATATAATTTTTAAAAATATTGTAAAACCAGCACAAAACATCAACAAATATAATATAAATACGTGCAAAATATAATATTTTTTTAATGTAAATTAACACACATGTAAATTAATTGCTCGTTTAACCTTTCACTAAAATTTTAAAAAATCTCAATGCTAAAAGACACTTTAGCCCGGATTTCCCGCATTCCGCGCAGTTGCCTTTTCAATTTCTTTACATGCAAAATAGCATCTTATACGAATTGTTCAATTCGAATCTCTATGTGCATTTATTTACACGTTAAAAAAATATATATTTCGCATCCATGGCTATAAAAAAGTCCTTCTGATTTTAGCACAAAACCTTTTTGACGTAAAAAAAAAAAAGAATTACATTTTATTGAGTCGACGCTGAAATTTCAATGCGTCGAGACACGTTTCGGTATATTACTCGTCGTCACACCTCGATTTATCGTTCAAGCCGGTGGTGTGGTGTATGTTACACACAGAGGAATGGATAGTAAACTGTAGAGAGATAGAGAGAGAGAGGAATATTGGCCAGTCCCACCGGCTCGGTGCTAATAAGCGAGGAACACGAAGACGAGTTATGACAGCTCCGGTGTCGCAGCCCCTTTGGTGGGCCGCAATTGCGTGGGCGAACATGTGCCATTGTTCGAACAGACTACAGCCCCCGCAACCTTCTATTAGCATTGGCCGTGCATTCCTCTCTTCGGCCAAGGTGACGACGACCGCGCGTGTGTGCACGAGAGCTAGGACTAGGACCTAGGTTATACACGCTCTCCTACGTTTCATGCGCCGTCCCAAATATTCCTCGGCCTTGGAAATAGTCCCAACTGCGAAATAACTTCATTCTGCGCGAGTATTGCGCACTGCTTGAAACGCGGAATCTGGGCTCAGAAAGACTCACTCGCTGCGAACTCCACATTGCGAACTTTGTGATTGAAGTTGTTCCTCGAAGTGAATTTGTTATACCTACATCTGTGTAATCGCAGAAGCCGATTCTTTCGAACAGTTTCTTTCTCTTGGAGAATTTCTCGAACAAAACGAATTATTTGACGCGCAATTATAGACAATTTAGTTTCGATACGACGGAAGTAAAAAAAAAATTTTTCTCCCGCGATTGTATGATATTCTCCATCGGAGTTGCCATCGGAGATATCACATCTGCAAACTGAACTCCGAACGGAAGATCGAATCGCAATCCCGACTGCTCCCAATCCTCGCGGTCATGAAGTAAGAAACGCTTAAACCCACCGCTATCTGAGTTAGGGTAGTTTGACGCGGGGCAGTAAAACGTGACTTTACTCCGGAAATAATATCGGCCATAAAGTCGTGGATAGTAAGGGTAACCAATGTCTGTTCGAAAAGTCAATTTTAGCCGTGCCTGAATCTGGCAGAAAATACTTGCGGCACTTGTACGATCTCATAAACCCGTTATACGGCTTTCGCGATACCGAAATGATACAATATTACACTATCACCGCGCACTTGTGTAAAATAAAATTAAATTAAATTTAAAAAATGCAATTAACTAGTTATTTGAAACAACATTGAGATTCAAAGTTATTGCAATATTGACATTTAAATGATGAAATTGAAGCGACAACATGGAAGAAAAAAACATAAAAAAGTATAATTCGGAATACGTGTACAATTGTTTAAAATTACTGCAGCTTCCATTTCAATCTTCAGATGTAAATCCCACTGAACATTTATCTGGAACGAATTAGATCGGCGGATTAGATAAACATCAATAACTTCAAAAGAAATATCAAAACAACGTTCGCGATAGGGAATGGGAAAAAATATCGATACTAAATATTTAAAGAAATATTTAAAACTATTTAAAAAATATTTTAAAAATTATTTGCAACATTTCCCAACGTTTGAAACAAGCTTGAAAAAGTATATCCTACAGGATATTAAATCACTCTTGCTGTTTAAAAGAAAATTACTTCGAAACTTAATTTTCAAACTTGTCCGAATATTAATGTAACATTAATATCAGACGTTATTTTGTTAAAACTATATTAATATATTTATATAACAAACAATATAAAGAATATAAATAAAGTCTATATTTTTGTTAACTCAGACTCAGTAAACTTCATAATGTAACATACGATATAAATATTCTTTCTTTTATCAAGAAGACAAAATTATATTTCGACGAGATGAAACTTGTATGGTAAATTTAAATATAAAATTTATTTACTATATAAAAATAACGATAAACAATACAGACAGAGATGAACGATAGACAATACAAAGAGAATGTTATCTTTTGACACGGGAATTTAAATTTCCTCTTGCTCTTCTAGACGAAGGAAGCGTCTAATCTCCCATCTGGCTCAGCCTCCGAGTGAGCAACAACACCTGATTGATGTTGCGTCATTACTAGTTGACGCTGATCGTAAATAAAAGCGCGCTTGTGAGCTTACAGTATCGTGTAATACCTTACCGCGATATTTTCGTTCGCAAATTACTCAGCCCAGAGTGTTTTTACCGTATTACTTCTTGCTTGTGTAATGCAAAAATTAAATCTTAGTTTTTCTCTCTCTCTTTCTTGTTGTCGCGCGCACGATTACAGAAAAATAAATCGTATAATAAAAAACTAATTAACTGAAATTTTGCTCTTTATTTCTTAATTAAACAATTTCAACATGCTTGTTATTTCAATTTCACAACATATAATTATTTGGGCACTTTATTATGCATTCTCGCCGCTAAATAATTTACAATAATTCTGTTCTGCTTATTTAAAAATTTAACATATTATTACTGGCGCGCGCGCGCGCCCACACACACACACACACACATACGTTCCATTAATAACTTCGAATAACGCGTTTCATCGGGCGCATCATTCATTCCACATAGGCACGGCGGTGCAATCACCGAGTGGGAAGTACTTCTATCTAATACGCACCTGGTCTCTCACATCGGTGAGAGCGGAGAGAGAGACAGAGAGAGAGAGAGAGAGAGAGCGGTCGTTTTATCGGGCAGAATGGTCGTAATTCCCGTCAGAGTTAGTATTACACGAACGTGCCTTGAATGAGGCAAAATCTTCGCGTATTGACGCACGATAAATAACTCGCGCGGGGAAGGCGGAAGAAGAGGCTTGTGAACACCCGCGCGCGCACGCCATTATATATTTCGTAATATATCGTATATGCATATATATATATATGTACATATCTATGCACACACACACACACATATATATATACATATATATCGTAATATAATTTGCATTAAATCGCGACTATTTCCCATGTGGAAGTTAAGCACTGCAGCGTCAAATGCAATGGCCGCTAATTTACAATTCCAATACGCGTTACTTTTATAATCACGCATTATTGAATGCACTTACGTCAAATTATTAAAACATTTTTCATGCATTAAAACAGCGTTGAAAATACTTGCGCTCTTTCGCTTCATTTGAGATAAAATCGAATTCACATAGGTATATTGGGGGCGATTTATCCAACGTGGAAATAAACGAGCACGCAGGCATTTTTACTTAAAATAGAACTGAAGCATCACTCTCTCTCTCTCTCTCTCTCTCTCAGATCTCTTCACAGAAGAAGAGGAAGAGCATTTTGCGCCATTCCATCTTTACACTTGCCAGGTCGCGTGGCATAGCAGAGGAACGTGATATAATTATCAGTCCATCTTCGGAGCTTCGTCTAAGCTCCGCTCCGTTCGCAGAAGCGCCGGAACCTCAAATTGAATCAATCAAGCTTGTATCTGAGCACGTGTGTTGCTTAATCGAATCGATTCATGTTTCGCCTACATGGAATTTCAACTATCCGCCTAAAGGATTCATTCGTCTCTATGCGCGCGCGCATGATGTATACGCTTCTCGACGTGTGTGTATACACGCTAATGATTATTACATGTACGAAGTCTCTAGTTTATATTCACGCGGAATACTAAACAGTTGTGCGCAAATGCATCAAATAATGATTTATCAGCGAGCGTGCAATAATTAATGACGAACAACGAGATTATCGTCATTAATAATCATCGGGTAACGATCTCTCCCTTTTTTTTTTTTTTTCTTTTTGCGACTTCGGATAAAGCGTTCTTTTAATTCCCAATTAGCGACGATGCTGATGAATGTGTTCTTTTATGTTTCAGGTGATGAGAGCGACACGTTGCGGAGGTTAAAGTGGCTGTTGAGAAGGGCGAGGAGGAAGTGGCGAGGCTCGTAAAAATCAGCACCGGGGGCGCAAGATCCGGGCAGCGGTAGTGGTGGCGGAGCGGCAAGGGTAAGCAGATTTCATTTGTGCAACAAAGACAAGCAAATCGGATTTTTGCTTAAAGCGTGTAGCCAAGCGTTATCTAATTTCAGTCCCATTTTCGTAAAAGCTGCCCGAATTAATCCGCGTACTTTACCTTTTCCCTGTCAAGCACGGAAGTTAGATGCTGACTCTTTTTTTTTTTTTTTTTGTTTAATAATTAAAGAATAAATGATCGAAACAATTCTCTTCCCGTTATTCATCGTAGTTTTCGCGTTACGACCCCGTCTCGATCCCCGCAGCACGCGCGTACGATAACTTTATGGCTCCTTGCTCGCCGGTACTTCTGCTTTATGCGACATTATTGAACGACGTGTCATTTACCGGCGGCCGTGGCTCGCCTCCTACGGATATTAGAGAGACAGAGTCTCCGGCCGGCCGCGCGCGCGATTGTTACGGTCCGCGTGTACATATATGTGCTATAGTTATAAAACGGGCGTCGACCGCTCATGCCCGCAGGTACTATGGGAGCGGGGGTATGGGGGGCGGAGGAGGGCTACAAGCCACGGACCTCCGGCGAAGGTTCGAGTTCCAGTGCACTGGAGGAACTTGTTCGCAGGCTCTTCGGTCCCTAAGGCACGACGGCTATCATGCTACCGAGGAGACCGCCGCCTGCGACGACCACGAGGACAGGTAAGTGATCGCGCGGATGTCTGTGGAAATGTAATCTATTTGCCGCAAATGACGCCCCGAGTCAGCCGTGCGTGTCTCCGCACATCCGCGATGCAAAATCAAAAATGCGCGAAGTAAAGATAAAAACAGAATTTAAAAATATTCATTTACCGTATTAGAGAATAAATTTATTTAGTATATTTTCGTAGAAGACAGAATTAATATGTAAATTCTATATTGAATGTTTGTACGAATTTTGTATTAAATTAATAATATTTTAAATGTTTTATTAATTATACAAACTAGAGGGAAAAAAAACCATTTTATGTTTAGGAGGACTGACCACGAAGCGGTTCTCGCTTCCGGTCAGCCCACCTGCACAGGTTGCTGCCGGCCGTACAGATCTCAGGAGAACGAAGCGACGGTTGAGAAAAAGGAGACTCTGAAGCGACGTATGCCCGAATCGTATGGAATCGGTGCGGTGTACCGGAAGCTGCGGCTTTGTCTGGGCCTGTTCAAGAACACGAGCAAGAACGACGAGGCGGAAGACGACGATGAAGAGAAGAGGCATCGGTTAAGATGGTGTCGCGGGGACTTTCGACGGATCGTGGAAATGGCGGCGAGAGCTTTGCTCTTTTTTTTTTTTTTTTTTTTTTTTTTTTTTTTTTTTTTTTTTTTTTTAACAACGTATAAAAAAACCGACGACAGCGTGACGCGCCGAACGAAACTAACGAACGTGTTAAAAGACGAGAAGAATTGATTTTCAGAAACGTACAAGAGAGATGTACGACAATGGCAAAATACTTTGCGCGCCGCGCAAATAATTGCAATTCGAATTGCACAGTCGTCGTGAATTCAACTTGCTCCTGCACAGTTGTTAATATCGTTAGCGCGCGTTACATCTTCTCTCTGTTAATGCGCGAGACCCTGTCGCATCTGGGAATCTCTTCATTTGTCGGGCGATGCAATCACGTCAGCTCGTCGCGTATCGTTCCTCAATTAGTGGGAACCGCAAATTAGAGTTTACTAGTTGGCGGGACGTCCGAGTGGTCGCTAATGCCGTGGCACCGTATCTCACGAAACGGGTCGTTGCTTCTCAAATCCGACGAGCCGTAGGCAGAGATAGAGAGAGAGAAAGAGAAAGAGAGAGAGAGAAACAGAGAGAGAGAGAGATAGATAGATAGAGAGCGCGCGTTTGTGGTGTGTAATGGAACATTGACTGAGATCGACAAATGAAGCGAAATAAGCGGGTCGCGCGATCAGATAACGGGTAGAGAATGCCGAGAGTGCTTGATCACCCTTAAAGTCGGGGAAGACAAAGCGAGCGTCCAAGTTCGATTTTCGCAAGACTGTCTCGATTTGCGGGCACACTCGCTCATTCTGAGAAATGCAATTGCGCTCGTCGAGAGAGTAAACGCGCAATCATCGCTATCTGTTGCAAGTGTTGTAACAATAAATTTAGACAAAACCTAAATTACTTATTAATCATAATTAAACCGCGCAAAGAGTCGCGATACTACTTTTTTTCTCGCGTTATTATACCGTCAACGACACTGACAACAAGCCCACGACTTTCATCGCGTTTTTTTTTTTTTTTTTTTTTTTTTTTATCGGCGCGACAGGCGCACCTGGTCCGGGCGATTGTGCGAGCCTCATTCATATACTTGCAATCTCAAATATTCTCTCCTCTCTCTTTTAGAGGGGCGCGCGCGATTCGCGCGAGTTTTCAATCTGAAAGAATTTTCCGCGCGCGGCATGAATGGCCGCGTCCTGAAAAGAGATTGCGAGCCTTTTATCAGTGCTTTGAATTCGGTTTGCTATCCGACAGCTCGGCTCTGTTCGACAATTCGAAAAATGGCTCTCTATCAAATGTGAGACATTGTCGCGTGTTCAACGCGCGAGCGCGACGCACAATCGAACGCGATATTAATTTTACCGTTCTATTATCGGTAGTTTGCGTCGGACTATAACGATGATGTTGTTATTTTTTTCACAATGTCGCGATGATTTATAAAATTATTTTAAAACGTGCTCGCACGGAACGCGCGACGCTATTCTAAGTAGATTTGCATTTTTTAGAGAAATTGTTTACACACAAATCGGTTTTGTGTGTGAAAAAAAAAAAAAAAACGAAAGACACCGTCAGAAGAATTATAATTAATTTAAATAAAGGAAGTACAGTTTTTAGAAGATTGTAAGAGAGACACGCGCTTTGTACGTGTATGTACATATATACGCGTACGTTTTATTTCTGCAATTACTCCGGCTGAAGTGACACTGCGAAAACCACATGCGAGAACCTTAATCACACCGTCGCAACGAAATTACTGACGAAGAATATAAAAAGAGGATAAATAAATAAAACTCCGCGGGAACACGTTCGTGTTTCTGGAGCTTGTTTTTTCTTCTTTTTTTTTTCTGTCGTACGCTTCACGCACGTTATGCACGATGGTCCTTATGATGCTCGTTACTCTCATCAGCGCGAACAATTTCATTAAAAACTCCGCGACTCTCCCTCTCTCCGGCGAGAGGAGGGGAGAAAGAGTCTCATTCAAAATATATGCTTAACTGCGTTAACCGCACGCATGCTGTGATACAAAAAACTCGCATTATCTTTGTAATTCGAAACACGCGCTTTTTCTTTTACGCGCGAATTAAAAAAACAAAAAAAAACAAAAAAAGTGCAATTAATCGCAGCGAGTTTTGCAATTGTTTGTCGTAAATTTCATTTCAGTATTTGCTTCGAACGTTACACTCGTTATCGAATATAATGTCGCGACGCGACCGTTCATTTCGCGTAAAATATTGCGCGCAACGGAAATAATAATAATATTAATAATAAAAAACAAGAAAACAAAAAACAACACCCGTTGTAAGTAGATACGTGCTGAAATGCGGGCTGTTGTTACAAAACGTTTATCAAACAGAGCATGTATTAGAATTGTTTTGCGAAACGCGATTTTTAATCGCAAAATCGTAACGATCAACTTGCAGCGATGCTCTTGATTGTTGCGCGATGAGGCTTCGTTAATTTTTCAGTTACGGCATACATTTCGCCACGTGTATATTTAATATCGCGCGTATAAAATAAAACAAACTCCGGAGGGGCGCGGTACACAGAATACACGTTCGTTAGAACGGAGATCGTTTAAAACGTCATTTTACAACGAAATATGCAAATACTTGGAACGGAAATACACGGATATTTTTGTACGGATTCTCTATTATTAATTAAATTGCACTCCACTTTCACGCGCGCGTACACGTCGTCGCGCGTTTAACGAGTCAATATTTAATTAAATCGCGCAGCAGCAGCTTCCGCACAGCGCTGTAATCTCCAGCGGAGAGAGACGCGCGCGCGATATTTCATTATTTAAGAACGTATTAGGCGAACTCTCTCTCTCTCTCTCTAATTACATAGAACACGAGGGAAAGAGAGTCTTTCGTAAAAAGACGCGCGGTGTGTTTCTCCTTCAAAGGAATTTCTTCAGCCGCCGATCGCGATATAAATTCCTCTCGAATGCGCAACACGTCTCGCGCGCGGAAGACGCGCGGCAACTCCATAAATTCCTCGTGTGTTTTCGCGGCGATGTGTGTGCGCGGACGGGCGATTACACGGTTCTCGTAGCGGCGACGGCCGTCGCAGATGGCAGGCGATGAAATGAGTTGCAAATGGCGCGAGGGTACATTGCCCTTGATAATAAAAGCCCGTTCCCCGCGGGGGAACTCGCGAATCGATCGATCGCCAGAGCTCGAGACGACGACGACGGCGATACGGCAAGTGATCGACAATTCGCCGCCGCGTCGTTGCGCGTCGAATCTTCAAGGAGTAACGTCGAGATTCGCGCGACGATGTGTATTTTTTTTTTCTTTTTTTATGGAAATGTGACCAGGTGCGTGCGCGCGAAGAGAACTCGTCGTTTACCGCAAAGTTACACCTCCCACGATGATTAAACTTTAACGCGCATTACTTTTCGCGCGCGTCGTCCTTAAATCAGCGACTTTACGACGCGGTCGTAAGAGAGACGGGAAAATAAATGCGACTTTTTTTTTCTTTTTATACCGCGTTCCATTTGTTCCCGGTCGTGGGTATACGGGCGATGTTGTCTCGCGGTAAAACGCACGCATATGAGAAACGCACATATAAAGTCAATACTTAGCAACGATCCGGCGAAATTAATCTCTTTCCTGGTTAGTTTTTTCTCGGGGAAAGAGGAATTTTCGCGTTCTGGCTGCTCCGGTTTTTTGTTTATTCAAAATAATTAAAATCCATCTTTAAACTCGTTACAAGGATAATAATGTACTCGTTAGACCCGATCCTATACGCCTCCGCTTAATTGCTTCATCTTCCGCTTTTCATCCAATTGAGTCTGGGCGTCCCCCCGCCCCGACACACACGTTTAACTATTTAGCTTACACGAGGAGGTTACGGCGTGCAGCCTGATAGAACGGCTCGCTAATTTCACGCTTCGTCGCTACCTGAAAATTCGCCGGCGGATGAGGAGCTACTTCGCGAGCTTTACTTTAACGCTCTCGCGAGCGTTCGATACCTACGCGGAGAGAGATCAGGAAGAAATACCATGGCAAACACAGACACACGTTTACTTCCTTGATTGAAGAGGAATTTTCGAATATGACAAGTCGCACGTGTAAATAATACGCGTGCTGCCAGACGCGTGTTAGTGCGTCCACGTACATGTAAAATTATACATACGGGGGATTTATCTTTATCAAAAACAAAAGGATTGGAGAGCTCGTTTTAATCCGATATTTGTGTTTCGGCTCGCGAAAACAAAGACGGAAATATTTTATTTTGCAACAATAACAGGTTTATTGTTGCAAAATAAATCGGAAAGCAAAATATTTCGTTTTTCGTGCCAGGTGGAGATAAACGAAATTTTTTTCCCTTCCACCTTTCACATTTTGTCTCTCCGCGCGCGCACACGCTCGCGTGTTCATTCTCCGCGGATCGTTCGAATGAATTGCTCAATCTGTTTATCTCGTCGTCATCGTCGGAAAAACAACCGCGCGATGTAAAACGGGGGCGCGGGTTGTTGCCAAAACTACGTGGAAGTGATTCTTGTCTCTAAAACCCGGCCCGAGTTAACGGACTGTGAAACGGAAGAGTCTTTTCCGCGCGCATAAAGAGAATTTCCGCGCCGGTTGCTCTCCTTCGGATTTTCCGATGATCGGATAATACTCCGACTCCAATCCGAGTTTCCGACCGCACGAAGTCGAGAACGGCGGAGGAGGAGAGAAACGAATAATAACCGGTAGCTCTGGAACGCGTCGCGTGCGCGCAAATTATTAACGGCCGGCATTTATCGCACACGCATCGGATCGATGCGTGCTCGCTAACACGTGCGATCCGCGCTGGAACGCGACGATTGTACATACGCAATTAGACCGCCGCGCGCACGGCAATTATCGCAAAACGTGAACGCGCAAGTGTACCACCGGCGGCGTCTCTCTGTTCTCTCTCGCGCGCGTGCAAAGTAAATCTTGAAGAAAAAAAAAACAAAACGTCGCTGCCGCCGAAACGTATTAAAATATTTGACGCGTGTTTGAAATAATATTTTAACGCTACGGTATTTGAAGACGAAGTTAAACATTCGATTTTTCCCACAATTTCTCTCCGGAAAATCTCGCTCGGCGGAACTCGGCGAATTAGCAGAGAAGCAGAGACTGCAGTGCGCGCGCGCGCACACACACACACACACAATGATAATTATAATTATTATCTGCATAAAACTATATGAAGAAGCAATCAGAAAACGAAAGAGAAAGAGAGAGACGGAGAGAGACGCTTTATTTTATGAACTCGCTTTCCCGTGATAACGAGATGTTCCCGTTGTGTGCCACACACACACGCGCGCGGCGATAATGGCCGCGCAAATGTGCGTCCAAGTTCGCATTGTTATTCGCAACGCGTACACCGATGGGGCGTAACATTGATGGGGTTAAAACGGAGAAGGGAAAGGGAGGTGTATGATCGTGTCACACGACAGTTTCGTCGCGCGATATACCAATAATACCACGTCACACACAGGCCTCTCTCCCGGTTACGCATTAATAAACGTGCGATACTCGTTAAACCGACGAACGTCGTCCGTTGCTCGGTTTCCGTTTTCGAACGTTACGAGAAACGCAGAGTGCAAGGTGAAAGTTTAATCTCTCAAAGAGTGAGGATTAAATTGCCTGAGGCTTTTAACGACGGGTGGAGAAGATTGTGAGGAGACGATTGGCGGAGTTTTTTTTTTCTCGCGGACGATTTTCTCGGGAGAAGAAATCGCGCGAGATTTTTGCGAGAAATTGTCACAAAATCGACCATTTCGATTTGGTTTTGTATTTAGACGTGAGTGTCGGGCGCGCGCCCGCGAGAGAGAGTTGACTTTTCCGCGTCTCTTCCAACATTAATCGCGCGGATGTACGTAACTCATATGCCTGTAGGGAAACGTCGAACTCGCGCGACGACGACGATGACGACAACGACGACAGTTCACCGACGGGGCGGACGTCGTGAAGCCGCGATCCATGATATTACACAATGCATACGTAATGCGACTCCGCTGTGATGTGAGCAAAGTGGCGCGTCCATATCCATTCGAACCGTAACGCGGAAAGTGCATCGCGGAGAGCTCGTATCGCGCGAGACACCGACGTTCGCGACGAATATATCGCGTGGAATATTAATGCGACAACAAGTGAGGGTATAAACCTTGGCGACGGCACGTGTGTGAAAGTGGTATTTTGTGTCGGCGCGTTATCGCGCGTAACGTAAAAACCTTCGCAGGAAGAAAGCGTCGGACTTGTGAAAAAAAAAACCTAGAAGATCGCTTTGCCGGCTATTGAATTTCATCTACGATGTATAGGAAAAAAAACATATATATTACGGTTTTAACGACGTGTAAATATCGACGCCAAGTCGTACACAAGCGTTAGGAAAAAAAAAAAAAAAAAAAACGCGAGCATCGAACGCCACGTAACTCAAGTTTCCTAAAATCCTCCGTACTTTTCCAACGATGAAAGCTTCCTCTCCAATTCACAGACTGCTCATCTGGCAGTCGTACGGCTGTCGTTGTGAAACGCGTGCGCGCGCGCGCTTTCGAAGGTTGCGCGCCCGGAGGAGAGATTTATTACGATCCCTCTTTGTCGCGCGCGAGCGCCAAAAATGTGTCGTATTTGCAACGCGGAAGATCTCAAAGAGGGACAGGTATCAAAGTCGCGTCCATTATTCGAAATGGATGCCTCGCTCGACGTGCTCTGCCCTCCGCGTGCTTTTCTCCCTTCTCTTCTCCGCTTCCTCCTCGCTCGCTTTCCTCCCGCCCGTCTCCTTTTCACGTGTGACGCGCGCCATTTTCTCGCGCGCTCGCTCTTTTTCTCTTGATGTTAGCGATTTTCCGCGGTTTCGGTTGTCAGCTTTTTCCGAGCAGCACAGCGCGCTTTTGATACGAAAGCTCGACTGTTCCTGAAGTTAGCGGGCATTAAGCTATACGTCGTCGACGCATACACGAGAACGTTAAAAAAGGAAAAGCGCGTCTCGCTTTTCGCAGTTTTGAAACGTGTATACGAGAAAAGGTTGCACTTTGGGGGGGGGACAAAGTTTGCAAAAATTACACACGAAGAGAGTGCGTGCGTTGCGCTTTAAATTGAAAACTACGAAATAACCACACTTTGAACGAACAACAAACGCCGATTATCGCAAACGTAAACGTGTCGCCGTTTGCGCGACACGTTTGTTACAACATTTAAGAAAGAATTTTTTTAAAAAAGTTTTTTCGTTTCGCGATAGCTTTTACAAAACTAAAAAAAAAAAAGAAACAAACGATGTACGTTTTTCAAGTTTCCGAACAATCGCGGAACGTGTAGGTACGTCATCAAGCGCAACACGGTCGTTTCGTGACGAAATTCAGACCGCGTAATAGCGCTGCCGCATTAAGAACTCGCAGGAGGAACAGTAATTCGTGAAGTAGTAAAAAGCACATGAATGCGGCAGCTGTTTACCGCAGTGAAACGTTAATCGCGACGATCGTGACGCAGCAAGAGAGAAGCGCTGGAGAGATAAAACGAAAAATGGAAGAGAAAAAGAGAGAGAGAGAGAGAGAACAGATTCGTCCGAAGTTTACTTGTCAGCAGTCGGATCGATATTTCCTTAGTCCGCGAGAAAACTTTTCTCCGGGACGCAAAGTAGATCGGCCGTCATTCCCGATTTGTGTTTTCCTTACTCCGACCGATAGAGCTTCTTGCGAACACGAACTTCGCGATTACTTTGCGCGGGAGACAGCAGACCGCCGCGCTGACGTATATATATATATATATATATGTGTGTATTTCTGCGAATCAGTTTAAGTATTTGGACTCTCCGGTTTCGCCTTCTCGCTGCAACGCGGACTTTCCTTTGTTTGTTTCCCCGGACGTCTGACAAACTCTATCCGCCCCCCGCGCGCTTCTCTCATTCCTTGCGGTGTCGTATCTCTTTCTTTATGATATTTGAACAGTCCAAGAATTTCAAAAACTTCGATTATAAATATCAAATTGTTATTGCCTTCATTTTTTTTCTAATACTAACAATTTAATAACAAATACGGCTCACATGGTAATCAAAGAAATATTCGGTCAATGTGAACCAATGGGTTAGATGTTTGTGCGAAATGTACATTTTTTATTTGTTTAAACATGTAAATTATTGCACGTAATAACTCGAACTGAATTTCAATTCACAAAAACTCATTTTAGATGCTTGGTTTGCATCACATATATAGATGAAACATCCCATCTGTTCCCCTATGGAAATTAAAAAACTTATTGCGAAAAAGACACCCTGGCTCCCATTGTTTTTTTAGATTCACGCACGTTCTATAGAAAACAAAACTGTTGAAAAATCTATTGAATAGTCAGAACACTGCCAAATTTCGAATATAAATTAAATATTGCTTTAATATTTTTTTAAACTCAGACACGTTCTGCACAAAATTATGTTGAAAAATGTACATTGATTAGACACGAGGAACGCGTTCCGAACACAATCAACCATCAATTTATGGAGTGCTCGCGTTTTTCCTTCGGATAATCTCTCGGACTGAGAAACATTAATTATGATCTCTCTTCTGCATTGTGTCCCCCAATGTGTTTACCGTCGTCGTTTCACCGCGTCATACGGCGACTGCTTTTTCCTCTGCGCGGTCGACTGTTTCTAATAATTTATGGCGACATATTTTCTTCTCCCTCTTCTTCCCCGCCGTGTGTGTGTGTCGCAAACCGAGTATATACGAGCGGCAAAAACGAACAATAATAATCGAAGTGTGTTAACCATCCGTCGGCGCGGAAAGATCGACGACGAGCAAAACGTCATTATCGCGGGCGACACGCGAGAACGGGATTTTTCCAGCCGGACGTACGCGAAACGGGGTCGCACTCGATTTTTTTGATATCGCACGGGGGGTTAATGCGAAGTTAATCTTACTCGACCTCGACGTCGAGCGCGACGCGACATCAGGGCTTTCGCCCGAGAACTGGCACGGAAGAACGAACGACGACGACACTAGCGTTGTCCCTGATTTACCTTTAATGTCTTTTAATGCCTTCCCGTCGGGCAAGCACGAGCGGTATTAAAGGAGGAGGACCGCCCGTCCCGCGCAGTTTTCTTTCCGCAACGAAACTCTTCGCCGCAAGAATTACGAGCTTCCGGTAGTCGAGGGCATCTGCCCCGCCCGAGGGATGGAAAACGCGCCCGAGAATTTCGATCAACGTTTTCTGAGAATATTCGAGAAACGCGCTTTTCTTATTGTCATTTTTGCGGTTTTTCAACGCAAATATTCCGCACGACATTTACCTCTCGCGACGTAAAACTCATGTTGATGTATCGCAAATATATATTAATTGATTTACAAATGAATGAAAGAAACCGTTAAAAATCCGACACTATTGATTGTGTTTTTTAAATTTTTATTCTTTAATTTAATTTTTAATAACTCAAATTTTGCGTTCAATGTTGGCGTGACAATGTAGCTGAGGTTTGTGTTGCCATAAATTTTGTTTTCTTTTTTTTTTTTTTTACAATTTAACTTCTTTATTTTGGATTTGATTTAACAATACATACTTAAAATTTGTAACTTTGATAAAACAAAACGTTTGCAATTTGTTATATAACGAAAACATTTTTTCAAGCACACACAACCAACCGTGTCTGGACTCTCATTGGTTCTCTTTCGCGCAGTTACGTAAACCGTTAAATTACGAAATGCGATCTACACCGAAATTACATGCACATCAAATGCAGATCAATATAAATCTCTTTTTAAATTCTGTTTCCAGGACTCTGTCAGCAGGACGCGGTGCACATCACGGCGATCCTCGGGGAGAGCGTAGTCTTCAACTGTCACGTAGAGTTCCCCGGTGAGCACCCAGTGCCCTACGTTCTCCAATGGGAGAAGAAGGTAGGCGACACGGTACGATATCGGACGATATCGCCTCTGCTCTCTATATCCGTGAGTTAAAAAAAAGACGGGGGCACTCCTCGAGAACGTCACGCCTTCTCTGGTATCAGCAAGCTCTCCGTAGCGTCGATCGCGACGATTTTTGTTTTTTTTTTCCTTTTTTTTTTTACAAGCGATGATATTTCGAACGGAGGAATCGCTCGACGTTGCTCGACGTCGAGAAGTTCTTCTTCTTCTTCTCTTCACGCTTCGCTTCCCCCGAGCAATCGGTGTATATACGTAAAATCAAGAGCAAAGCACGCGCCTTCCGACGCCATTAACACCCACCTACCTATATGTACACGCTTTAAAGTTTTTAGTACTCGAGAGACGTCGCTGCAACAGCACGTAAAGTGTAATCTTCTCCCATGATTGCGATCGATGCGCAAGAGATATACGACAAAATAATGACAGTGATAACGCGCGCGGCACATTTACATTCAATGGAATATAAATAATAACGACACGGAGGGAGGGAGGGAAGAGAGTAGCGCGAGAGATCGACGCTTAATCGAGACAGCGCAATCTCCGCGCGATATATCTTGAAGCTCCATCGGCTGGAAATCCACTTGAAATTGTCGCTCGCGCGCTCACTGCCGCGGAAAGAAATTTGCACTTCCGAGATTTCTTTTTTTTTTTCTTTTTTTTAATTTTTTTTCCTCGCAATCTAACGTTGCATAATCGCGAACTGGGACGTGTAGAGGCAATACGCGGGAGAGGAGCGCGCGTGTCCCGAATAAACAGTTGTTCTCATAAATTTCGCAATCCGACATTTCGCCCTCCTTCTTCTCGCAGTTTGTTGCTTACCTTTCGCTTTAGTGATGATCAATTGGCTCGAACGACGTTTGCGATATGATAATGAGGAAAATATCCCACACAAACAGGGAAACATTTGCATGGCGTACCGCGCGGGGGAGGGAGGGAAAGGGATGCACACGTTCTCTCTCTCCTGTAAATCTCTGATTCCGGTTGAGTTGTCGATGGCGCCGGAACGTCGTCCGTGAATTTCGCGATAAACGAAATTACTTGACGACATGAATGTTACATATGGGTTTTCCCGGTCGTTCCGCACATTGAAGCGAGCTCATACCAGCCGGAGGCCGGAGGAGGGGCAACGCAAATACGTTCTTGAACTTGTTACTTGCAACGTATTATTGTTGAGAGATTTTTCAATTCGACGATTTGGTTGGCTTACACGTGCTTACGTCTTTTGCGTTTTGGTCGTTTCTTATTTTTGTACTATCCTGTTTGAGATTTTTATGGAATCGATATTTATATATATATATATATTGTTTAACAAAACGGCGAACGGGACACGCCTCTCGTTCATGCGAGCGAGCGAGCGAGCACTGCCGCAGATCGCGCTCGAGTAGAAGTAAAAAACAAAAAAAAGTAACAGTACTCTGATCTCAGTATATCTCGTCCGGACTGGAGAGGGCAGAGCACATTTAGTAACCAATCCGTCATCCGATCATTCACTTTTTTTTTTGTAACGAATCTGTAGACCACATCAACGCGTTTCTTCTTCTTTCTCTCATTATCATACTCGTGTGTCATCCTCATGCGATGTGAATCACATATATATCTCCCATTAATCGCGATGTGAAAAGCCGACGCGAGCGCGCGACAAAAACGTCCGCGATACGTCCGCGACTCGCCGCTGCATTTTGTTGCGATAAATATATATTAACGTTGATATTTTATTTCCTTCGGAAAAAACACTCGCGGAGTGTGAAAAAAAAAAAAAATTCGGGATCATTGTGCGCAATAGCGCGGTCATCGCGAGAGCTTTCGCGATATGCGTGCGTGTAATCCGTTGATTGACTAGTTTATTCTCGACATTCGCCGGGATTTTCATTCATAATACGATTCGCGCCGTGAAATATCTGTATTATAAAAAATAAGTGTCGCGCAAAACCTGCGGGGAGGGGGGAGGGTAAATGTAATGTGCGCGGGCGGACGTGTCGCGGGCGATTTTTCACGAGTGCTCGCGCGTGTATTCGAATACATGATATATGTGTGTGTATATAAATATACTCGTGCTAGAGATTTTTCATGAAGGGTTCGTTGCACCGTTTCAAGAGAGGGAGGACAGGACGCGACGCGACGCGCGGAGGTCGTGCGGCACGCGCATGTAATCCGGCACGGCGGGAAAAAAACCGAGATGTCTCGTAAAAAAATCGCGCACATCACGTTGCTCGTCGATCGGAGTCTCGATTTTCTTCCCGATTAAGTAGACGCGTGCACACGCGTCGTCGTTCACACGACTCGTCCTCGCGGCCCTTTCGAGCGCGACGAGCCCGCCGTTTCTTTTTCTTTTTACGAGTCCGCGCGAGCTTTTTCCCTCCCAACGTGCGGGGAAGAAAATGACGTTATATTCTCCGGTCTCTCTTGGGCCATTGAAATTTTATCGCACGCTCGCGATCGCGTTTGTCTGCGGTTACTTATATTATACAGTGTTGGTTTTATCGCGCGAATCGTGTATTTTTAAAACTTCGTTATTTATTTAAAAAAAAAAGAGAAATTTTTACTTTATTTTGGTTGCGGAAGTAAAACTCTCTCTGTAGCAAATCGAAAACAAACAACTTTCTGTTTTTTAAATATTAATTCTTTTTATTTTTAAATAAAAATAAATTAAAATTCAAAAATATCATTCGTTTCTATTCGAAAAATCGTGTTAAATAAGCGCATGTTTAAAAAATTGTTACCCGCCTTTTTATCTGTTTCGTGAACGTTTCTCTCTTAACGCGATCGATGCCCGCGTCGAATTACTCTCGCGAGCGTTACGCCCGCCGCGAACGGCGAGCTCGTCCATCACGAAACAACGCGGAGTAGTGCACTTTCCCACTTCTGTTTTTTCGGGAGCGGAAAATTGAAAAATCATGTCTCTGTCTCTCTAACCTCTGGTGCCTTGCATGTGTTGCTGGCGCGCATGTGACGGTGGTGGCGGATTAATCGGAGGGGTGAGTGAGCGCGCTCCTGTGTGTCGCGCTCGCAACACACCGGTGCGAACCCGGTGTCGCGTAAAAGTACGATATTTCATCGATGCGGGCGCAATTAGATCGCGTAATTATACGAATCGCAGCTTCGAAATCGCCGTAAATTGCGGCCACGACCCGCTCTGTGATTTACGCGATCTTTTATACGGTTGCGCAAGTACGGTGTAAAAATTATTGCCTCCTCCCCCCCGAAACGCATCCTCACCTCTGCGACATCGCCACCGCGAGCATGACTGTATATGTGCGTGTAACATATATATGTATGTACGTAGTTGTGCACTGTTTCATCTGTTAGCGGTGTAATGTGTACCTCTCGTGTTACACTTTATCAGCTGCCGTCCACATTGACGCGTCACCGCGAATTTGTACCGTCGCGTTTTGCACTTATCGCTCTCTCTCTCTCTCTCTCTCTCTCTCTCACTTCCACTCGCGCGATCAATAGCAAACTATCCCGCTAATCTGGTAAGCTCGCCGACGCGTGATATCATCTCGCCGGATCGGTAATGCCGCGAAATAAATTGATTTAAATTAAAAGTGTGCGCGAGAGAGAGACCTCAAAAAAAAAAAAAATGCTATTGAGCGAGTTAAAGTGTGCGTACGTACACGCATCCGACGATCGGATCGTCTATGAAATTTGTGCGTTCGAGCAACGTAAAAGCACGCGCGCGTGCGAAACGCGCTTTTAAATGCATAATTAAAATATGCGGGCTGCAGATCGGGGGCGAGCTAGCGTTTGGAAACGTCGTTCCGGAATTCGGACCCACCGGATTGCGGAACGACGACGAACCATGTGTGTCGCCCGGCCGAAACGCATTAACCGTGAATTCAATATTGACTTCGCAAACCTGCCATCGTCCTGTAATTAATTAATCGATCAATCGGTCGGCGCCGGATAATATCGTGATCGCCGCCGCAATCGCTACGTCCAAACGCAATCTTAAGCTCTCTCACTCTCCCCTGTTTCGTACTCGAATATGTACACTACGTCGCGTCGCGTGTGTTCGGGAGGTCTGCGTGCACACGTTGGCGAGACTACACGACTTTGTATACTACACGTAACGATCGGTAACAACGCGCGCGCGTATTTTACTCACGTAGCAGTTCACGAGAGAGAGGAACGTTGGACGTGAGGGATCGATATGATAGAAATTAATCGCGAGGCATAATCGTGTCGTTGCCCCGACGTTTATGTGGAACGTCATGAATGCACGCGACTCTATAAGCAAATCTCACGCGTCATAGGCGATGTAAATGCGGCGAGACCAGACGTTTTATTTGGTGTAATTGCGCCATCGAGGTTCGCTCGCGCGAATAACTCGATATCGACGCGATGTCAATCGGTTTCTAGTACAATTAGCATCTGCATAATCGCCGTGGTATGTAATTTAGCGAATTCGAAACGCGGAAGACTAAAAACAAAAAAGGATTTTTCAACGTGTCAATCGATGTAACAACAATATTTCTTTCCTTCGACGTAACTTTCTCGAATAACATTCTGTTTGTGACGTAATAATAAAAAAAAGAAGATACGTGAAAAAAAAGACGCTTAAAAAGAGAACACGATAATATGTCAGAAATGAAGTATGCAAATATGTCCTTTGCGCGGAAAGTAAAAGAGACGGATCTTAAAGGAGAGGCACATTACCGAGCTCTCGCACAGGATCAAAGGGACTTCTTCGAGCGCGAAGCTCTCTCTTATCTCTCGGGTCCCGAGATCGTCTGTACGTTCTTCATGACGGAAGAGATGAAGACGCGCGCTCTCTCCTCCATCTCTTCGTGTAAGTCGCAAAAAAATGCTTCCATCCTCATCTTGACTCCTCCTATCCCACGTTTTCCTCCGCCGTTCCAACAATTTTTCTATTAGCATTAATTACCGTGTCTCAGCAAATCACTTCGGGAAACGCGAGGTCAGTTTTGCCTCTCGTTTTTTTCCCGTCTCTCTCTCCCGGGAAAATGCCTCTCGAAAGAGAGCGGGTGGATTTCTAACGACGCGCCTCCCCGACCATTTCCATTTCCAGACGACATCGTGAGGCAGAGAGAGCAGAAGAGGGAAGTGGCGAGGGAAAGGGAAGGTGACGCGAACAGGGGTTGGCACACAACGAGGGGCTGTTTTCTTTTTTACGTGCGGCATCGCTGGAATCTCGCATAAATCACGCGAGAAGCCCGGGGAGCTTTTGAGCCGCCCTTCTTCGCCGGCCGTCTCTCGCTCCCGTCCCGCGATTCGAACGGCTCTCCTCCTCCCCCTCGAATCTCTCTCCTTCCACCTCGAATCGCGCGTCGCTTTCGTATCCTCCTGTCTATGACGCTCTGCGGCTGACAACTAATTTCTCTTCCCGTCCGACTTTTTGCACCTTCTCGCGCTCGGTCCGCGGCGCGAGATCTCTCCTCGCCAAGTGCCATTTTTCGTCGTACGCGCACGCAGCTGTGATGCGCGCCTCAATTATGCCGATCATAATTAAAAGTCTACGATTTGCAATTAAGAGAGTCGAAAAAACACTCCTGATGAAAAGAACTCTCTCGTATAAAAATGAAACTCTCTCACACACAGTTTTTCAATCATGTTTCCTTCCTTCGCACACACGATTCGCGAGCGAAAACATTATTGCTCTCGCGAATAACATCATCGTGAAAGCGCGCGCGCGTCTGTGAAATAGAAATTTTTCTTCTTCCGGGCTTCGTATTTATCCACGCTCCGAGTGCGCGCGCAATTTTCGAAGCAGCACATGGCGAGTCAAATGGAATCGTTTATCAAGTGCGTTCCTGTTATTGTTTGCTTTTCAACCGGGCAAATAAATTTACTCGCATCGCGGCTGTCAATACGCGAGAGGCGTATTTCTCTCGCGTATCTGTCGAAGGTACGAATGAAAGCAAATACGCACGCGGCGGCGGCGGCCTTCGCTCCGCTAACTGATTCTCGATGAATGAAGAAAAAGCACTCTCGTAAATTGCAGCGGCGCGCGTTTCTCCATATCGCACCTGCGATTCGCTAGAGGCGAGATAGTATTCACGTTTCGCATCGACGTGTTATGCTCTTCTCGAGTTTCTCGCTCTCTTTCACAACAACTCTGTGTGTGTGTGTGTGTGCGCGCGCGCGCGCGGAGAAACTCGTGCTCTCGCGTCTTTCGAAATTTATTCGCTCGTCAATAAATCCGACGAAAGTGCGCGTAAAAATCGCGCGCGCTACACGGGGCCGTGCTCGCCCGCGCGCGAGGCTTGTACAACACACGTCCCCGGTGGTTTCAGTAGTTTTTTTTACGAGTGTGCGATATACGGCGCGCCGGAGAGAGACGAAACGCAAAAACGGATTTTATTTCACCCCTCGCTGACTTTCCGCGCGCGCGCGCGCGCGTGTGTGTGTGTGTGTGTATGTATGTGTGTGTTTGTAGATATGTGTGCGTGAGCGCGTGCGTGAGAGCAAAGCAAGCTCACATTAAAGTTGACATTCGCGTCGAGCTCCGCACGCGAATGACGTCTTTTACATCTCCGCGCTAGATATGCAGGTCGCCGCATCCGCGGTCTGAGTTTTTTCTTGTTTGTTTTTTTTTTCTTTTTTTTTTTTACATCTCTCGTTTTCTTTTTTAACTGTTCCGCGTATGCGCGAGAAGAGATGCTCTGTGATTGGATTACCTCCCGAGACAAACAGAATAAAACACGCACACACGCCGAGGCATGAATTACGTCAAAATGCTCGTGTCGGCGACATGAGCAATGAAAGACGGCGAGCCGCGCGCGCGTATAACATCGGCACTCGCGAGTTCTCTTTTTTTTTCTTCTTCTCAAACGCGTGTTCTCGAACGCGACGATTCCCCAAATGGAATTCGAAAAAGAGAATCGACGTTTCGCGCGACTTGGCAACGGTGTGGGATTCTCACTCAGAGTTTTGCGCGAACGAATCGAGCATTAGCTTTGACCGTCTTTCGCGGTTTTGCGCCGCGTAAGTGGCTGAAGGATTAAACTTTTGTACACGCGAGCGAACGCAAAAGAGAAGGACCCGGAATTATTTTTACTCGTTAAAGCCCGTCCGTTGCAAAAGGAGCATTGTGAGCACACAGAGCGCTTGTACGTGCCCCGGTACAAACGTGCAATTTGCATACGCGACAATTTGCATTTATGCGCCGCTAACTGGTTCGGCTGCGGAATAAAAAGAAACGGAGAGCTGCGAAATTTTCCCATTCTCCCTTTTTCCCCGCCGACCGGTGCGAAATGGGGAAACGAAATTTTTGCGGAGAAACGCCGGCCGGGCGTGTGCGCATTTGCAGTTCGCGTTTGTGTCATGTCCGCCGCGCCGGCTAAAACTTACGCGCGCGCATTTATTCGCCGCAGCTTTCAGCATCACCAGGAGACATGCATCCAGGTGGCATGTCTCCCTGATGAGATTACGCGGCGCGCCGCCAACATACGTGAAAAATTAACGCGCGTTTTCAACAGAGCGGCTCCTATTGTCGCTCCCCCTCTTCCACCTTGGAAAGTTGTGCTGGAATTCTTCAGCCTCTCCGAAAGGACGTGTCTCTCCCACAGGTCTCGTATCTCGTTTCACTCAACGAATACTCTGAACACACTGTTGAAGCCGCAACACACACACACACACGCAAAAATCCGCGCGAGAATAAACGTGCTTAAAAACCTATTATTCTCGGCAGTCATTAATTAATAACGGAAGAAGAGCAAAAAAGCATCTCTTCGCCAAAGTTGCGCGCTTTCAAAAGCGCGCGCACTTTATATTTTAGTTTTCCAACTTTTTTTACAGCTCGCTCGCACACTTCTCTCACACTGTGAATGTTAAATTAAATTGTGTGTTCACGAAAAAAAAAAAAAAAAAAAAAAAAAAAAAAACGAACGTTAGTCGCATGAATTATTCCAATTGTTGATAAATTCTTTTCTCGTCTCGATGCTCGCTGAGTGTAACGAGGTTTGGCGAGAGGAGAGAGAATAGCAATCATTTCCGCCTCACCGTGAGGCGCGCAATAATAACGAATAATTCTTCGACCGTGGCCGCGGGCTTTTAAATGTTTTTGCAGCGTTACCATTCATCGGGACATGAGCTCTCTCCAATGGAATTACGACGGCAACCGCGTAAATGTAAGTGGAGAATGCAAATTAATGCGCGCACTTCGCCACGAGAATGCTGACTCCCATTGTTTCGCTTCCCACCCCCTTTTCTCTCCCCTTCCTACCCTTGTCCTTTCCTCCGTCCGTTCGCGACCGCTGCTTCTTTTACGTTCAACTACGAGCACTCTCCACGAGGGACGTATGTTTTTCCATAAAACCCGGTCGGAGTAACTACCGTCCGTTCGTTGATACGTTGTTGCTTTTCTTTTGCGTACGAGGAGAGAGTAGCAGACGGGAGAGAAAGAGAGAGAGAGAGAGAGAGAGAGAGAGAGAGAAAAGTGAGTGGTATTAAATTTGTAAGAAAGAGTTGAAGGGTCGGATGTGTGGGCGTAATGGAGGCTCTTCTTGTTTCTCGTATTTCTCTATTTTGAAAGAAAAGTGTCACGAGTATCCGCAAAAGGGGAGGAAGAGTGGCGGAGTGGATATATCTCGTTACGAAACGAAGGGGGGAAGGGAAAAGGAACATGGCGTAATTTAATGAAACAAATGGAGACACGAGTCAACTGCGCAAACACATTGGACGGGGGAACGGAGGAATGAACGGAAAGAGAGAGAACGGACTCTGGACGAGCGAGCGTGGTGTGGGACGGAGCGAAAGCGAGATTAGGGAGGACGCCCGAGGGAAAGAGAGGATCGGGAGCGAAAGACGTAAGAGCATGTTTGCGCGCGAGAAAGAGAAATAGAGTTCTCCTGCAATTCAATTTCACCGGCGCTTCCACTCGGGGAGGCATTCACCCCCGCCGGAGAGACCGACTTACCTCCCCCGTCCCGCCCCCGGTTCCTCCCCCGCGGTAACTTCTTTGAGGTCGAAAGTTGCCCGCAACCTGGCAGACTTCCCTTCCCCGAGTTTCGACTGAATATTATCCACGTCGCTCTCTAAACGAGCCGCGTTGCAGCTTTCCCGTGGAAAGAAAGATGAAACCTCGGCGTTCTCTCTCTCCTCCCTCCGTCCTCTCTCTCTCTCTCTCTCTCTCTCGGATCCATTTCTTTTTCTCTCCTTTTCATCCTACCGGCGTAAGTAAGCCGCGAGGGTAATTATTTTTCTGTTTTTTCTCTCTCTCTCTCTCTCGCGACGTAAAAACCAAGGTAAATGCAGCCCTCTCACGAGGGCGAGTATTTCTTTCGACGCCAAGTGTGGCTTACTGCGGATCTCTTGCAGCAGCATTGCGCTCATTATGTCGTCAACGTCGTTATTTATGTTATTTTAATTTCCATCAGTTACACGAGAAAGAAAAAGAGAGAGAGAGAGAGAGAGAGAGAGAGAGAGAGAAAACTTTGTGCAAAGTAGAGAAAGACAATCGCTTTTGAATGATATTTCGGTGAGAAATAGCGAGAAGCAATATCGCAATTTGCAATCGCGACTCGTCGCGCCGCAAGAATGACGCCGCCGTCATGCGGCACGGGCGACACTTCACCGCGGCCGATGCAGGCGAATCCGCACGGGGTTAGGAGGTCTAACACATACATAATGCAGAATGCACCGGAGGTCAAGCTGAACTACTCAACTGTGTCAGGGTTACCGTTTCTCGCTCGCGGTCGATCTTCTCTACGTGCGGTTTTCAAGTCTCTCCGTTTCTCACACCGTAGTCGCAACTCTCGCGCTCGCTCTTCGAGTCACCTTCAGAGAAAACTGTTTGTCTTTTTTCTTTCTCTCTCTCCCTCTCTCTCTCTCTCTCTCTCTCGTTATCCTCCGTTAATTGACGATCCCTCGTCTTTTTCATTGTTGTTGATATTCATTAAGAAATAATTAGCAAAATCCTCTGAGAATCTCGAAATCGCGATTAGAATTAATTAAAGCTCGTAATAATGTACTACTTAAATTGGAGGTCAACACGAACTTATACATGTTGGATGTACGTGTGAATATATTTTTTAATTAAACGTATAAATTAATACACGTGGAAATTCGCCAAATTAAATTAAATTCACCAAAAACCAATTTTTTTAAGGGAATTCAAATCATTTTTTTATAAAACCCAGCAATAATTTGATACATTGTCGGTATGACACATTGACGTGTGGTTATAATTTTTAAGTAGATATGTAAAGTTAAAATCACTTTCAATTTTTAGTTTAATTACAGAATATGTTTATTAATAATTTTGCGAAGAATATGAACAAATGTGTAAATATCAAAATAAAATGATAGATTTACATTAAAAATTATAAATTTAATTTTATATCAATAAATCTGAACCGGTGGATTATAGCTGTCAGATCGACTTTGTTTTTAAATTCAATTCAATTCGGAAATTCGTTTAAGACATTTGGTTTTGCATTTTGTCTAATATAAAATACAATTTGTGCAACTCCCTTGTGCAAATTAAAAAATCCATCACGAGAAGAGATACCTCGGCCAGAAGTCGAAAAACGTTTGAAAACTAAATTTGCACGTGCATTCAGCGCGTGCAGGTGCTCTCATTGATCTCTAATTTGGGTCGGAACTTTGGTTGGTTCAAATGTAAACCGAGAAGAAAAAGGGAATCTAACCTAACCTAACCTAACTTAACTTAGCGTTCGCGAGAGCAACACGAAAGTTGCCAACGAAAACTTGTGATATAGGGGAATTTACTAGAAAACTTTGGCGCGCGCGGTAATGAGTAGCAAAGCCAACGGCTAAGCAGACGAGATACAACCGCGCGCGCGCGCGCGCGCGGGAGAACTTCAATTAAACGCGAGAGCATCAGCAAGTCGCGGCGTATCTCTCAGGCGGGTTGCTCTAATCAAATTTCGCACACGCCACTCGAGCGCGCTACATTTTCGTCGTCGCGAAAATATTCGTCGTAAGAGAGAGAGAGATAGATAGAGAGAGAAAGAGCGTCGTCGCATGAAAACTCCGCGTCGTATTTCCGTGAAATTAAACGCCGCGAGTTCCGGGAAGGACCGGAGGCAAGCGGTTATGATTTTCGAGTTAAACAATCCGTGATGCCATTAAGATCCTTATTATCCCGCGCAAATGGCCCGCAGGATTGAAAGGCGAAATTGTACGTTGTACGCCGCGATGTGTATAGAAGAGCACGTACACACAGAGAAAGACGTGCATCCGCATGCACGACGACCGCACATCCGCGCGCGAGGTATTTTCGTTCATCGGATACGAGGAGGTGGATTCCGCGGCAAAGATAAACAGCCGTCGAGTGTTTGCCCTGTCGAGACAATTTTCTCGCCACCAACGTGACTATGGAAAGTGGCATAAGAAGCCTACCTCTTCTCGTTCTCTCTCTCTCTCTCTCTCTCGTTCTCTGGAAATTTATTGAGCCACTACGAGGGGAGAACTCGCGGCTTCACGAACGGCAGCACATTTCTGCCAGACACGTCCTCTCTCCCTGTTTTCCGCTGGAAGAGGATAGAAACTCACATTTGGCGTACATGTTGTGTGCATCTCGCGCGCGATAATCCAATCGGGATTTTGAATGAGCCACGAAATATAAGAACTTCGAGTGTTTTCCGAAGAAATAAAGAGGAAAAGCAGAGTTTGTTTTTTTTTTCCGCATTCTTTCGAATTACTCCGATTAAAATCGCGACGTTACGGGATGAAAGAGGACGCGTTGCAACATTCTCGGACTCGTTCCGGAGGTCTACGAACTTTTATAAAACCTTCCTCGCGATCTCCTCGATCAGTGTTGCAAGACGATACATAATTCATGCCGCGAGCGCAGCGTCGAAATTGGATTCGGTTAAAGAGTCGTCGCATTACCTCTCCCCTCTCTCTCTCTTCTCTCCTCCCATAATGCCGGGCTTCGTCAAAGCTGCAAGAAGAGCACGAGGTTCACATGCGAGGCTCACTTTTCGAAGTTGCTCAACCGGACTCGCGCTGACGTCCTTTAATTTGCACTTTGCAGCAATCCCGGCGCGCAACTAACGCGTGTGCAAACGACGTCGTGGCAAATCGCCCGGCGGAGAATGAAGGGCTTCCGGCAGAACAGGTGCCCTAACTACCGCTTCGCGGAATTAGCTCTCGCTCCCGGGACTCGATTGCCATTTCGCAAAAGTGATATTCAGTGAGTTTCCGACGTTGAGGGAGCGCACAAAGTTGTCACGTAAAGCAAACGAGTTTCGCAAAGTGCTCCGATCGCCTCGTCCCTTCCTCCCTCTCTTTCTCGCCGCGGTACTTGTCTTCGCTCGAATTCTCTGAATAAGCTCGTAAATAAAATCGCATCGACTTTCGACATCTCCGAAGAATTAACGAGCCACCTCCCCCCCCCTTCTCCCTTCGATTCGAATTCTCGAGACAGCCTCGCCCGCCGCGGTTGCAATTCACATAATTTTACGACGCAAAAATCGCGCGCTTCAGCTCGGGAAACTCGCAATCCGTTTTAACCCGCAAACCCGGGGTTGTTGTGACATCGCTCTTGTATAAATCGACTTAATTGGATGTTGACACGGAGTATGTAAATTAGTGGCGAATGCAAATATTGACTTGTTCTTTGCGCCGA
>QVOB01008356.1:0-10497 GCA_014839585.1 Pseudomyrmex concolor | reverse complement strand
GAGAGATCGCAGAAAATTTTCTTTCTACTTTTTGAATCTGTCCGAATTATAATAGCAGAACGTTTCGCCGATCGATAAATACCTTTGCGAATTGTTAACGTGCAACTCGCATTCATCCAAGTCTTCCTTGTGCATGTAATAATTTGTAAAGATGCGTGTAACGTAAAATTATCCTTCGCGCAAATATTTCATGAAATATTTGCGCTTGCAGATATATGCAGACTTTTGCAAAAAACAAAATCGGAGAGGAAACAATACGAGCGTTAATGTAACGCGAGTTCATTCTAATCTATTTGTAATTAAAACCACGTAATTATCTAGTCGAGCGACGATGACGTTCTCTCGCAAGCGCGCCGCGTATCGAATTAATTAACCTAATTCCCGAAATTATTTACACGAGCGAGGCTATCATTGTAATTGCGTGCGATCGCTGACGGCAAGTCTGGGGCGCTGGCTCTCTTTCTCTCTTTCTCTCTCTCTCTCTCTCTCTCTCTCTCTCTCAGCAATTGGTCATCCTCTCGGCGGCAATTAATATGCGCGCACGACGATTCGAACGATGCACTTCACTAGGCGACGATTATCGACCAATCCGGATAACGCTGCGAGTCCTTTCCGCTTCCGTCGTGTGCGATATCGGTCGCGTTATCGAGCGCGAAAAATTGCAACTCCGAGGCGTGATCAATAACCGCCTTTCGCGGTTTTTCGCGGCCGAGTGTCCGAGAAACTCGTCGGAATCAACGCGGGGAAACACCCTATTTTACGAGGGTGGTTTCTATCCGTATTGCCATGCATCCGAGGTTTCAATTCCGAAACCGATGTAAAACGCACCGCGACGCTCACCGCACCATCACCGGAACCGCAGCCACTACCGCTTCGATCCCTGTGTCCAGCTCTCTCAGAGCTGACGAGCTGCAAAGTCGCGGCCGAACTGTTTTGTCCACGTGTTGCGGCGGCCAGTCGAAAGGAGCCGCGATAATGCAGACCGCGATCTTACCACGTGACAGACCGTGGTGATATCACGCGGCTTCTCCGGGAATCCCGAAGAGCAACCCTGCCCTCGTCTCTCTCAACTCTGCCCTCTCGCGGAGGGTGCGACAAGCTATTTCGGGGGTTGTTCGAGAGTACGCAAAAATATATCCGTCATACATTCCGCAATACATTATTCTGACATTTAAAAATTAAAATTATTGACATGATACAACTAGTTGAAGAGATTCGGATATAAAATTGAAAATATACCTTGAAATGTTGAAAAAAAAACCATATTCTCGGATTTTTTATTCTTATAAGTAAGTAGTCTTTTGTTTGCAATTTAATTTCGATAACTTTTCAATAGGTTTGGATTTTTGGATAATAATTTAATTCCGTTGATACGCGAAATATTGTACAAGAGTAGATGTTGCGGATTGTGGATGTACCGAACGTGCAACTCATCGATGTTCGATTACATTGCAGTCGGTAACGCAAAGGCTCTTTTCCGACTGCCGCTACCAACCAGAAGAGCCGCTCTATCGATTTCGTGAAAGGGTTGAGTATCTTCAAGGATAAAACCGTAGATGGCGAGCATTTTGAGCTTTCGCGCACATATGCTCTCCAACACTCACTCCAAAAAATATAGTATCACTCTTTCAACCCTCTACGTGCTAAATCTTAATATCAAGTTAAAAGAAGCAGCTTTTATTTTTGGTACTTTTCACTTCTCTTTTAAGAAAATTTGAAACAAAAATACATGCCGATTTTTTAATTTCGACAAGTTTCAGCTTCTTTTAACTGTCGATCTTTTTAGTATATGTTTCTTATTTTTTTTTTTTTTTTTAATTTACTTACCTTATTAACCGTGTCATGACTGATGTGTTGAACACCGTCTGAATGAAGAATACGGTCGACGGAGTTTGGTCGGGGAACTCCATCCAGTTGAGCCGCTTCTTTCAGCTGGGGTGGCGACGGCGGCGGTGGCAATTGTTCTTCTACCCCCGTGTTATCGTATCTTGTTTTCTGAAACAAGAAAACCAGAGAAATAGGATTTTGTCTTAATCTCGTCCCGCATAAACCAAGAAGTTACACAAAAGCAAAAAAATCCGCTGGCTTTTTCCCCCCGTTATATACAAGATAAACAGAGAAGCCGCGGAAGATTTAACTATCGCATCAAATTAACTATCTCGATAACGGAACTCCAACCCTACGCAAAAGCCTTAGCTTTATCACGCGAACGTCGTTATTTACGATCTGATCTCGTATCTTATGAGCATTTACTTGCACACAGTATCACTTACGTGACTCCAACAGCATCCGCAAGCGTTTCCGCCCATCTCGCGCGAGATCGCGTTATTACAATTGTTCGACAAACCTAGTTTCGATCGTTGATGCCGCGCTCTTCGACGTTTTCGTATTTTGGCCGGCACGGCAAACATGTAATCACTGAATCGACGCCTTGAGTGACGTACTATCGACACCCAGTCTATCATCGTGCAAAAACAATTGGCGCGTAATATTTCGAGAATATATACCTAGATGATATTTTTCACAATGCGCGGCCGTCTATCAAAAATCCACTCGATTTGCCGCGAACGCGGCAAACTTCACGGGAAAAATACCCGTGAGATGAAAAGCAACGAAAGCGTAGGAAAAATAACAAATTAATTGTTTCGTACCGCGTACTTTTGCATACGTATATGTATAACAATATAAATAAGTTTAATGCTATTCCTAAAAACTCTTGTAATTTTTAAACCTCTAATTTTATTATTAGTTTTTTTTTTTTTTTAACTTTAATCCTCTCGCTCTCGTGTGGGGGAGGCGAGAGCCTTTACAATAAACGCTTCAAACTTTTATGCGGTTTTCGGAGTGAATTTTCGCGATTCGTTTAAGCTGCTGCCGTTTTTGTTGGAGCTGCTCGAGCGAGTGCTTTCAATCGAGTACGCGGGCGTGCCCGTCATCGTTGGAGATCGATACCAATGGCGAAGAGAACGTCGGGGATATATGTCACGAATCAAATCCTCCTTTTCTCTCGCTTCTCGTGTTCTGAAAGCGTGTCATAAGTACCCGACTGTCTTTATATTCTCCTCCCTTGTGTTTCCTCCCCGCGCGCGCTTTGCTCCTCCCGATATATAGTTGCGTCGGCCATTATTGTCGAGTGCATTGTGCGAACGCGAACAAAGCTGCTGACAATGATGTTGCAATTGAATGCGCATTAATGCCGAGAATCGACGCGGACTCCGAAAATAACGCTCAAAGTGCTATCAAGTGGAGCGCGTTAATTGCGTTAATTCGGTTCATTAGCGCGCTCTTAATAAACGATTTTCAAACGGTATCGCGAAACTTGGTTCTTTTTCTTTTTTTTTTTTTGTTTAGTTTGTAATCATTGCATGACAATCGTTCGAACGTGCGTCACAAGAGTGAGCGAGTAGTTTTCGCGTTCCCTCCGCGGCAAACAATAATGCTGTATTAAGTAATTTAGATGTTTGCAAAAAAGATATATTTGGAATTTTCACCCGTATATTCACTGCGTCACATTTGTTATTCAGGACGTGTTATCTTTTTATTTCGCGCTTCAATTTTAAACTCCTGTTATTTAAAAAATATTTTGAATTTAATGTAACTCCGCGTTTCGCGCTCAGCATATTTTTCGTGTTTTTTTTTATCGAACGTAAGTATTGCGTTCGTATTCGCAGCACCGACGCGACGGTCGCGCAAAAATAGATAAATGTTTGGGCGCCCAAACGCGTGCTTGCTCCGAGCGTAATTCACACAACGCGCGCGGTCGGAGGAAAATTTTCGAGAGAGAGTGTATGATCGAAGCGCGAGCTACCTAAGAATACCAAACACACCGCGGAGTATTGTTTATGGAGAAATCGTTCGCGAGAGAAACAAGAACGGGAAGTTCGGACTTTGTGCTTCGGCAAACAACGCGTCCATCAATATTCCCCCCTCCCTCTCTCCGTTCCCGTTCCCTTCCCGAAGCAAACACACACCGCGATATCTCGATATACATCGTCTCGGATTAAATCACCTTAATTTATCGTGTTATCGTTTCTCAATTTCGCGGCTTTTTGCGAACAACGTGCGCTTTATGCGCGATCGCTCTTTCTCCGAGCGTCCGAAACCGAGCGTTCAGAGAAAAATGAGCGAAACTTTCAAAGTGACAGATATCGCCCGAGTTCGCTCAACCGGAAGTTACAAACTCGATAGTTTTTATTTCTTTTCTCACGACAGTATTCCGAGGGAAATTTTTCATCGCTTCGATCCTTCTCGTTCGTCTCGCCGCGTCATTCCTTCGCGGCCGCGTCAATTAATAGATTTTCTACGTTTTCGATGCCGCGAGTTCCTTCTGAGCGAAAATCATTAGCGCGTTGCCCGATAAAATTAATGTAAACACAAGCGCAGAAACGTTAAAATCGTCATTTTAATTTACAACTTGCAAAAATCATTGTATTTTTTTTACATAACACGTGCAGAAGATTTCTTTTCTAATTTCACGAACTTGAAAAACCTCACGATGTTACTCTTATGATCTTTCAGATACACTTTGTCTAATTACACACTTTCCTTGATTGCATTTGTGATCACGCGACCGCGCGCATCAGTTTTTTGCCTCGACGTGGAGGACGTCGGCGTCGATACTGTTGTAAACGCCGCTCGACACGAGTATGAATAGGCGCGAGGAAGGCGGTCGCCCCGTCTAATTCCGCTGCTAAAGCGTCTTCGCGATTGGCCGTCGCTCTCAAGGACCCTTCACGAAGATAATTTCTTTTTTTCTCAAAGAAATTCTTCAAAATTAAAGTCTCAGGTGATTAATCACCGTCGCAAAGCGTTGATTATAAATTCAATGAGTCGCGCCGTTTATTTCGCGGCTATTAATCCGCGCAATTGTCATCCCTCTCGCGCTCAAGTGTCGCGATAGTCATGTTGCGCCGAGTGTAATTCTCAGACAATAGCAATATCATAGTGTCCGAGAGAGCGAAGCCCGGAGAAATTACGTTTCGCAAATTTACGTGTGTGTGTGTGTGTGTGTGTATTGACCTGATTAAACTCTCTCTTAATTAAACTTGCACCGCGGAAGAGATCAACGATCGATCCCTCAAACTCAATTTGGACCGACAATAACGCACAGCTCGTGTTGAACGTTGTAACAATTCGGCGAAGAGTAACCTAATAGAGATACATCCAAATTTCACGAATTAAATGAGCTGTATACAGAGTATCCAAAGAATTTTGACACAACCAATATGGTATGACAATATAAATTATAATTTAAAAGTCAAAATTGTCAAAATTTGTACACAACTAAATATTAAGGTCGATACCTGCCAATATGCCGGATGTACATGTACAATTATAAGTGTATTTCCCTTAAGCGGTGTAAATTAATACACATGGGAATTCCAATTAAATTTAATTCGAAAATTCACTTTGCATTTTATATACAATGAAATACCGAAGTTACCCTTCCATAGAAATTAAAAAATCCATTGCGAAAAAGATTCCTTGGCCAGGAGGCTGGATCTCTTGCACTCCGTGCAGGGAGAAAATATATTACTTAATTTGAGCGGAAAAGACATTTATCATTTTGCAAACTTCGCAATATTTATCGAGATTTTAATTAATGTGAGCCAATAAATGCGTGGAAAGCGAAGGTTCGGATAGGCGTGTAAATTTTCAGTTGTAAAAAAAATTTGCTTACTGCGTGCAATTTCCTACCAACAAGAGACGACGAAGTGTCAACAAACGAGCGGCGTGCGACACAGCTTTTTGCGATCAGCTGATTTTCACGGTTCAATCTATCTTCATCTATATTTGATTGAGTCAAAATGTTTCAAACACTCTGTATACAGCTCGCGTATATATTTGAACAATACGCGTAAGAACGACAGTTTCAATCTGTTTTTTCAATTTTAGAATTACAGCATCGCGTGCAAAACATCGGTGTGTTTTTAACGCAGTTAATTAAAACGCGAAGCTTGACGCCGATCAGAGATTGGTTAAGTGGTTAAATTATCAATAATAAAATTTCGTTAATGGACACATTTCTCTTCGCGCGCGACGCAAATGCATGGCATGAATATTTCGATCACCATAGATGGATTAAACAAACCCAAAACAATTGATACGCGCCGTTCTCGAATTACCTAATTAAATCATCCTCAAATCAAACGGAATGCATTATAATGTAATCGCCTTTGGGCGAACAAGCAGTTCGAGCAAATACGCGGCCCGCAAAACGGCATCAATGACGGGCGCGTTTGATTTTCAGTGGCTTACAAATTGGAACGTCGTGGCCGTCGGTATGTTGCGGCGAGAACAATGATCTGTTTCAGCAACCGTGCGGATTTCCCGGACGCGATAGGGCAACCGCGCGCGAGCGACAAATTATGAAAGCGTGTACAACAGCTTTGTTCGATTTATTATTTAAATTGTCGCGTCCGGACGCCGGCGGAGTTGCTCGCGACAATGCGCGAAATATTCGCGCGAATTAATTAACCGTCGCCCACAGCAACGCGTCTATATCGGCAGCGGATCTTTTCACGGAAACGATCCCTCTCCTCCCGCGTTTGACCGTTTCATTTCGCGAAATCGGATGTCCATTATGCGCACAATGTCGGGACCACAATGGCCGAGCGCTTCGAAAAACCTCGAGGCTCGATAAGAAGGAAAGAGGAACGTGAGGAGATAATCGAGAACCGTGGCGCGGATCGTGTTCCGAGAACGATGAGGCGAAGAATAGAGCGGCGTCGACGACGACGGCGGCGAGATCTTGCGCGGTGTGTAACGAGGGGAAAAGCGAAAAGACGAGGAGAGCACGATGGCGGAAAATTACAGTCTGCCGTTGACGTAAAGCGAATTAATTTCTGCGTTTATAGTTAACCCTCCGCGAGATAAACCCCTCACCCATTTTCGGATAAGCAGCAGACGGATGCTCTTTTCACGTTAAACTTTCAACGTCGTTCTAGAGCTCGACGAAAAAGCGCCACTCGCAAGCGCCTTGCGACTCGTATTAATGTAATTGCGGGCACACGAAACGTAACAAAGAGCGACGAGAGAGTCACGGAAAGACGGAAATTGCGGTAGTTAGTCTTAATTAGCCGGCAGAGGGGCCTTTAGGAAAATCTGGGAAGTCGCTTCTTCTCTTATCGCACAGAGAATCAGTACCTACACACACACACACAACACACACAAACAGAAACACATAAACACACATGTGCAAAATTTTAATATCTTCCTGTCGATAATAGATCGACAAAATTATTATTTGATGCGCCGGATCGGAGCTCGTTTCCGGTGAAAAAGATGTTTGTAAAATGAACCCCCGCAGCCAGTTTGAAAACTGCTGATGACACCAGTGAAAACGCAATCCATCGAGTATTCATCGAGATTTACGTATGTACGGCGCATATTCATTCCGATTTCCGCGCGCAATGGCACGGATAGATAGATATATACATTAAATCGACGCTTTTATTCCCATGTCGAAAATCGCTCGTTCACTCGCCCAGGCTCGTACGATACTCGAACGGACAAGTACGACAGGAACTACGACACGGTAGAGTAGATTTTTAAGTGGCAATAAAAATTCGGCATACGTCATATCCGTCGATTTTTCCGACGCGGCGCGTCGCGTATATACCAACCAAATCGATGTAAATGAGCGCGAATTTACACGGGTCGCGTGACAAAAATAAAACTCCCACCAATTTTGTATTACAGTCGCACAACGTCCGGGTTTGATATTTACACTTGCGTCTCGCGCCTATGTCTCACATTTAAAAATTTAAGAGACAACACCCGGTAGAGAGAGAACGTATATGCGCTTTTTTTTAAAGGAGAATCAATAATACATTACATTGCTCGTCGTGCGAGGTAGAGAGAAAAGAAACATTCGCCACGCCTCTCACGTTTCTCTTTCATATGATTAGAGGTTTGCAAGCAAATGCTCTTACGTTACAGCAAAAAATTATTGGAGTTCCAAACGTGATAATGTACAATTTAAATTAAAGGCTAGTATAAGTGATGTACGTTCAAATATATTTTTTAAATAAAAGTGTAAGTTGATACAAATTTAAATTAAATTTACCTCAAAAATTCATTTAAATATATTATACAATATCTAATAGAGTACTTTATACATATGAAATGCAAACCAAATATTTTAAGTAAATTTTCGAATTGAATTGAATTTAATTCTATCAATTTACACACGTTTTAAAATAATATTTTACATATATAAATATATTAAAAACATATAAATATTAAAACTTTGTATATAAACATAATATTTAATATTTTTAGACTTATATATATTTAATATTAATTAATTAAATTAATTTAATTTGCACGTACATTCAGCATTTAAACTCACATTGATCTTTAAGTTGAACATTAGAGTTTGCCTAAAATTCACATTAGAGATATGATATTTTCACTGAAGAAGCTTACGAGTCTAAAATTAATCACAGCTGTGCAAATAACTGTGGGTAAAGATAGAAGATCAAAAGATAAAATATCTCTCAATTACAGAATCGATTTAGTAAACATGTAATTAATCTCCTGATGAGTCTAAGTTGAAAAGAACTTTTGAATTTTCTTTGAAACTGTGTTATATCGACAAGATCTTGAAATGGCTGCTGCGACTGCAGCAGCGAGAGCGAACGAGTTCTGAACAGTAGTGCCTCCACGAATATCTTTCAAATAAGCGAGTTGGTAAGCCAGGGATCTCTATTCAAGTTGCAGAGAACGGGCTTACCATCGTATAATTTCGCGAACGATCATTATTACTGAGAGCGTGGGTGGAATCAAATTATCAATTTTTTATATGCGTATATATATAAATTCCATGAAACTGAAATTAATTCCAAATAGCTGATCAATTCAAACAGCTGTCAGTGTTAGATTAAAAAGATAAATATTTGCGGTGTATGTTACGATGTTTAGCTTCGTGCGAAACGATGCGAAAAAGTTTTAGTGAAGCGAGAGTGAGTTTGCACCGACGGTACGTCGATCGCGAAAAAGCAATAATTTAATAATTCGCAACTTTTCACACAATCGCACATTTACGAACCTGATTCTCGTCTACATCGACGCCCGGAACATCAGGAGTGGCCGATCTGCGGCCATAAATGTTCGACAGAGTCTGGGTCAACGGCAAGGCGGAGGCTGGACCATCCTGAAACGATCACATTATCTGAAAAACATATCGCTGTGTCTCACATAGACGAGATAGAGCACGCGTGGCGCGAAGGTTCGAATCTCTTTCGAGTTCTGCTTCATTTTTTTGAAAAAGAAAACGCACTTCTAGAAAAAAATGCGAAGCAGTGTAACGCGGAAGCGCAAGTTGTCATTCGACAACTTGCGACATCAAGGCGAAGGAATATCGACTTAAAAAAAAAAAAAAAAACTTTGCTTATCTTTGGTATCCTGATCGATTTATTTTATATTTTATTAACGGATTACACTCTCCTGAAGGGGTTGAATATCGCGCCGAATATCCGCGTGATAATGCGGCTTTGATGCAGCCCGCGCTCGAAGAGCAAACACTTGATATCTGGGATATCAGGTTTCCTTTCGCCCAACCTCTCTCTCGCAGATCGATCACGCGGGCGAAGCGTACGTACGGGAGGCAATGTGAGGGAAGACGACGGTGGGAGGAAAATAAAGTCGCGGGATGCAAGGTCAATTACGTGGCCGGGGAAAACTGACTGACGTCGCGGGTAGCAGCGTGTTAAACGAGCCGGACGGAATTATTCATGGCGAACTTTCGATGCGCGCAGGTGCGTTTAACATCCAGCGTCGCTTTATCTACAACCGCGGCTCGCCTTTATTAAATATGCATTCCCTCCGGATACTATCGTACCCGGAATTCGTTTGTTCCTTCCCTCGTCGTTTTTTTTTTTTTTTTTTTCGGACACACGTAGCGACGGCGATCCAGCGCTCACTGTGAGTCGCATTTTTTATTTACAGCGGCCAGCGAGAATAACAAACGTTCGCGTTCAGCTGTAAAATGTAGCACGCGAGGTACTTACAATTATTACACCGACGACGAATGAAGGGAGAAAGGCAAACCAAGAAAACTCCCGACATTTAGAAATGCATCCGCGCTCTCGGAGAATTTTTAATAGCGCACTCTTTACGGCCAGTGCTATTTTCGAGCAATAATTAAGTGGATTGATAATTAGCTAATTACAACGATGCGAAAGAAAGTAATTACCGAGTAAAAGCGGAAACGAACAACCGGAAACTTCGCGCGATCAAGTTTTGATGTTACGGACGGGAGCGCGAGAAACAGAATTGAAAAATCTCCAGGTTTTAAGCTCCGTTGATCGCGCGAAATTGATCTCTCGCGACGAGAAAAGAGCACGACGTCATCGAGGACGAGGCAAACACACTTTTGTCCGGGTTATATTTCCGAGTGTTATTTCTCGGCATTAATACGTGTCGCGTCCAAAAGCGCCTCTCGAAATAAAACTGTCGGGTGTATTTTTGTATTCGCAAAAAAAAAAAAAAAAA
>QVOB01008354.1:0-10253 GCA_014839585.1 Pseudomyrmex concolor | reverse complement strand
ACACACAGTATTACTACTGTTACGCGACTCGACACGACTTTTTTCGACACCTTCCTCGTTCGCCGTCTTACAAGAGAGTGCCTGAACCAGGGCAAAACCCGCCGAATTCGAGCATTCCCGAAGTTTCGGAAAACTGTTCGCCATGTGTTTTTTTTTTCCGGGTAGCGCGCTCGAATTTCACGATCAGCGGCGACCCGGTGTGTGGCGCCGCTGCGCCGCCGCTTATATCTTACAATAGCAAATGCACAACACGATCCCGATCTATCTTTCTGATTTCTCTCTGTGTTATATGCGCACGCGTGACCTCGGCACATCTTGTCCGAAAGCGATCTCGGCGCGATGAGGCGCGTTGATGCCGCTCCGACAGGACGGCGGGATTCCGCTGCGCTCTCCGTGCGCGCGCACGCGCGCGATATGTTCCGCGAGTTTCAGAAATTGTTTTTCGCACATCGGAAATTTCACATCTCTCGAATCCGCAAAAATCCAGAGCTGGTATTCCACTCTTCCGTTCGCGAATCGAACTTCTCGTTACGGCGGCGCGCTCCGTTTCTCTTCTCGAACGAATTCGTTCCGAGCTGACATTCGAGATATGTTCGACGTTGTTCCGACACCTCTCTCTCTCTCTCTCTCTCTGCAAAAGCATCGCCGCACAAGGTTCTCCTTTAGCTTCTGACTCTGACGAGGCTGACGAAGACAAACCGTAGGAAATGTATGGCATTTCTTCTCGTTCGTGTCTCACGCGAGACTTCTTCTCGCCTTGTGTGAGACGGGGGAGAAGAGATGGAAGGATATATCATGAGGAGGGGACAGGGCGACGACGTTTTCGTCAATGTCGGTGCCTGGCACGCTTAGATTGGTTTCGAAAGACGCGTCAAGGGAATTGACGCGGCGCTGAGAACACGCAGTACATATATACTTTCGCCCGGCTAAAGGTTCTTACCTTCGTCTGCAGGAATGTGTCGCGTCATACTTCCAGGCCTGCTGGATATATCGGCTAGCGTGAATTTGTTGTCCGGAATCTGATCGTATGTGTCGCGCGTATCGGATTTACTTGTTATAAGCGCTAACAGGTTTCGAGTAAGAAAAAAACGTTACTTAACTTTTTCTTCGTTGCGCAACAAATCAGTAAAATATAATCGCGTCCGAGAGATTTGTTTTGTTTTTTTTTTTTTTTTAATATTTTCGAACTGAAACCGCGCACGAGATCTGTCATTGTGAGATCTCAAACTGTGCGTTTAATACGTGCGTGTAACGCGCGAAAAACAATAGAGAAGAGATCTTTGTGGCTTGGTTGGAGAGACAAGGGCCCTTTACTCACGCGCGAGAAGGGCCCTTGCAACTAATTTCACTTTCAAAAGTGCCTACCTCGCGCGTTCTCATTATTTATCTGCAATTAAGAATCTCAAGGGGCGTCGGCGCTCTGCCACGCCGACATGTATCCTCTCTGTTTCTCTCCTGTCCCACTGCTATCTGCTCCTCTTTTTACTCCTCCGCTTTCAGCCACTTCTGCATACACCGTGTCTGCGGACACATCGGAGGTAGAGAGAGAGAGAGAGAGAGAGAGAGAGAGAGAGAGAGAGAGAGAGGATTCTGACTGTTCGGGTGGTCTCGCACCGGCCCCTCGGGTTCATCACAGGCAGCGCCGCGCTGCGAACTCGCGGCTCCCGACAGTGCTCTCCGTTTCCTCTCTCCCTGCGTGCGCGCGACCGCTTCTCGCTCTCTTTTTCCCTTGCGTCTTTCTCGCGCGCGATCTCTCTTTTTCTTTACCGTCTGGCCTCAGGTTAGGGCCTTCGCCCTCCCGCGGCTCTCTCCTTTGTCTCTCTCCGAGCCGCTGCAGCATCTCTCACTCATTGTCTCTCTTTCTCTCTCTCTCTCTCTCTCTCTCTCTCTCTCTCTCTTTCTCTCCCGCAAACCGTTCACCTTACTATCAAAAAACCTTGCGATTTTATCATTCCTTTCAATTAACTTAACAATATGCCAGATACACAACAAGAGATATAGCCAATAGTTTCGCAGCTGTAAAGCGTGGCCTGCGACAGGGCGATGCGGCTGCTGGCAAAGTTTCGTCCCCGGGTATATGTTGCGCGGTTCCGAACGTAATAAAGCAGAACGGAGGCGGACGACAACGCCTGAGAGACGACGAACGTGCATAACATACGCGTCCTCGAACGAGTGACGATGCCCCTGTATTGAAACAGAGGGAAGGAGGGAGGAAAGTCTATTTTTCGGCGCGCGTAATCCCCGATCATAATGTAGCCATTATGCGCTTTCTGTTCCCTCTGCTTTTACTCTTTACTTCCTCTTCTCTCTGTCTTCTTGTCTTCCTTTTTTGCATCTTCACTTCTCTCGCATCTCGATACGTCGCGAAACTTGCCACCGCGCCGTCGATAAGACGACTCTCGTGCATATTGGAGTAGCCACTACTCGCGAGGATACAATGTTGGCTATCGAAGAGAAACGACGGTGGGTTGTTGGTTCGTTTGTTTTTTTATTTATTTTTTTTTTTTTATTTGTTTTTTATTTTTTTATGCCTGCGATCTCTTCATGTCCATCGCGTGTACTGTACGCCCACACACGTACGCACACGGTTATATATACTTGCTCTCTTTCCTCGCATATGCCTCTCGCAAGATATTCCGAAAAAGTTGTACGATGACAAATGACCAGTCTTGAATAAGTCATCCATATTATGCGACTTATCTTCTGATAAAGTCTCGGCTCGGAATATTTTTTCGAATTATTGTTCGTTATATCGCGTCTCGCCAATGAGTGGCTACCGATGTTACGCGCGACTTGCGCCCGCGGTTTCAATTTTATGTTCCGGGAGGTAATCTTGTTCTCGAGATCGCGCTCGTTATTTACAAGGAAGCTGCTTTTTTTACCGTTACACTATTTGTTCTTTTGCAGCTCGTTACGCAGCGACGCTTTTTCTTCATGATGATGGGACGAGAGAGAGTCCCCGTTGACGAAATGTTGCCGCGACGAGCTCCCCGCGACGTAATCTCGCGTTGCATTATTTACCGCGCGACATCTCTTCTCGAGTCGGCCGCCGCGCCGCGCCGGTGCCAACGACCGGCGAGTAATGTGCAGTTGCGTTCGTAAAACACGATTAAAATAAGACTGTGTTTTAGATTTCTTCCCGAAAACCACTTAACGACACATTCCGGTCGTTGACTTGTGCAACGTCATTATCGCGAAATTGCCTCATTGTATCGGTTGAGAGAAGCGTAAGATCGCGCAACGGCTTCTGTATTGAAAGTCGAAGACGTAAAAGCGTTCTATCTCGCTCGCACTCTCGATCCGCGTACCGTCGTCGATCAATCACGATTCTTATCTCCCAGTTGTGTCGAGATTACATCCCAATGAGAAAAGAATTACAAAAACGCGCGGTCAAACGGAAGCGTTTACCTTAAAAAAAAAAAAAAGAAAAAAAATACTATATCCGTTTGGTCTTTAGAAAAAAGAAATCTTCCAACTCCTCCAAGACGCGAGAATGTAGCGTCTTGGAACCTTATCGTTTCAGTGGTTGTAATCTAGAAACGGGCAAGAGCGTGATCGGCTAACGGAGCACGTTCGTGGCGGAACCGTGTTAAAACGCGCTTTTTACCCCCCGTGGTAACCGAAACGCCTCTCCCGTGTCCATCGAGATCAGCATAGTCATCGCCGTCGTATTCCTCCTCTTCGTTTTCCCTCTTCCGCTTCGTTATCGACGATAGATTACCGTGATCGGTTTTACCGCTTTCTTCACCTATATTCCACCCACTCCCTCCCCTCTTGCGATTTTTAGTCGCGCTCGAAAATTTCTAGGAAGGAGATCGAAAGCTCGTTACTCGGGAACAATTTCAGTGACAGCGCGCGCGCGGCGGGCAAGCTTTTGAAGAATCTGAAGAACACTCGCGAGAGGATCCACATTTGCTCAGCCGCAACGAAATCAAGCTGGGAATAATCTGTGTGGACCAATCTCAAGGACGCAGCAAGACCGGTGGAAGGATTGTTGCGCGTTTGAAATTCCATCGAGTCACCTCGAGGACTTCGCGTTCAAGTAATTGCTGTCTTCTTCAGTTCATCGAGCACTTCTAACGGCTACTCGCATCGAAGAGTTGATTGGCTGATTCAAGTTTATATAATATCGAAGCATATACATATAACAACAATAATAACAAGAATAACAACAATAATAATATTATAGTTAATAATAGTAATAATAATAATATTTTTAACGAATAATAATCAAGAAGAATAATTCTTCGGGCTCTGAAGTCTTTAAAAAAAGAAATTAAACTAAGAAATTGAATGAAATCCGATTGTAAGAGCCGTTTGCAGGATGTTATGCAGAAATAATATTTTTATTAAGTGCAACAACACAAGCGTAAATAAAAAATAAGAACAGGAATAACAAAAATTGTGGGCAAGACTACAGCTAGCAAGGCTTTTCGGATGTCTTATCTGAGATTTTTACAAAAATAAAAATAACAATAAAAACTGACTGAGAGAAAAATCAATCAAAGAACAAGAAAAGAATTTTCTTCTTTGTTAATTAAAATGAGCAAGTACGTATGAATTGTGCAGCTGAGGCGAAATGAGGAAAAGAATATGTTTCTATTTAAATTTCATTCGAGAGCGAATAAACACACACACACACACACACACACACACACATTTGTAATATTTTCATATCTCTAAACGTAGCAAAGATATTCCAGATGGACAAAATTATTTCCCCACCCTATATATCGTGTGTCATCAAGGGAACTAATTGCATGAGAAAAAAGACACTTAGCAAAACTTGTCTTTCTCTTCTTTCGCAAAACCGTCGCAAACTCCATGTTTCCTTTTTTCCTAGATAAATAGCTTGGGGTTTAAAGTGTTTCTAACAAGCTATTGATTTTAATGACAGGCGATTTAAATTATAATAAACCGGTCGCGCGCGTACTTGATTTATCGATGTAAAAAGAAACAATTAAACCCGATGGAAAATATTTTTGTCTCGTCAAGAAATACGTAGATGGAAAAGAAATCATCAGCGAACGGCCGACAATGTTCTTTGATAGAGAGTTCGATTAGTCTGTTTTGTTTCTGAGGTAATACAATATTTTTTTTTTTTTTTTTCAATAGCGCAAGCTGTTACGGCTTCGTATCGAGCGCAGACGGAATCTTCTCGCTTATATGTACGCCTACTTAATTTATTTATCTTTAACTGGTTTCCAAGGAATTAATATCTCCAATTTATAATATATATTTCTCAGAACCTGTTATTATACCACTGTGTACACTCTTCGGCATAAAAAAATCGGAAACTTTGTATCATTATGAACACGTGTAATTATTGTATTAATCATGCGCTCGCACAACAAGATTCATTTCGCGGGATCGGAGCAAATAAGGAGGGAATTAGCAATACGTGCAAATATTTCCGAGCAACTCCGGCATCGTTCTCGCAATCTTCTGGAAGAGACTTGCCGAGATTTGTCGAGGACGCCGAAAAGAGCTCGCAAAGAATAAATCCTTCGAAAAATTCGAAACGCGAGTGCGCATCCAGGAGATTGTATACGCGCCGTATCGCCCGGCCGAGCCATTACATCGTGGTACGTGGTCTATAAGCTATGGGGAGCGGAGTTACGGCGTGCGCAGTCGCGCGGCAAGAAAAACCCCCGGTTGGACCCAGGCGGATCGGCGGCCGGTTGTCCGCTCGTAACTCCAGGTAATTAGAATCAGAAGTACCTCGCCACCCTTTTCCCCCGTTTTGTTTTCTTCTTTCTCGCTTCCGCACGCTCGTGCTCTTCCTCGTGTTCTCATTCCATCTCTCTCATGGGTGTACCCGTGTACTTTGTCGGCCGTCGTCTCGTCGCCCCATGCGGCGCGTTTGCATATATATATACGTAAGTACTCGTACACGTGCGTAAGCGACGCCGGTCGCGTAAATGTGCGCGTGCGGCTCTTTTCTTCCCTTCTTTATCCTTTTTTCTTTGACTGTCTTTTAAGTCTCTGTCTTCCTCATACTCCTTGCTTTTTAGATTCGCATGTATCTTTTTCACCTTTTTGCAAGCGGCGTTTTAAAATTCATTATCTGATACGCGAGTAATCTAGTCGTTACTAACGCGTTGAAATGGGATTGCGCGCAGCCGTTTGCTGATGCGACAAATTAAACTGATAATAAAATTATTTTTGCTTGTTTCTTTGTGATTTTTTTTTTTTTTTTTTTTTTTTTTTTTTTTTTTTTTTTGCTCCACATTCTTTGCTCCGTCTAATGTTCTCTTCCTTGTTTACTCTTGTCTTCCTTCTTCCACAGTGTTTTCTTCTTTGCGAATCGTAGCGGATTCGTCTCGTTCCACGTACACGAGGAACGCTCGTTACGAGTGACTACTTCATGATTGCGATTATTATCGATCTTCCGGAGATGCTGGCGGAGATCATAGTAATTTCGCAGATCGGTAGTTCATATATCTGGGTGGTTTTCTTTCGTTTCTCCCTCCTTCTGTTCGGCGTTGCGTTGCGCGCCGGTATAACCTCACGTATACGACAATATCGGAATTTTATGTCTTTCGGTTTCTTCAGCGTGATAAAATGCGTGATCGTCGCGCGATTTTCGGCTGTACGGTTGATTGCGATTGATATTAAATTTTTGACGAAAACGATGTTGGCTCGACAGGTTCATTGAAAAAACTCGCCGGACAAGTAACTCAAGAGAAGAGACGTATTTTTTTTTACGTTTTCAACGCTCTGCTCTTGTGCTCGCTCTCGCACAACTATTTCTATGCACTTTGGCGGATACAAAATGAAAACAAACAAAAAACAAAGAAACGACAACAGAATCGACTTAATTAGGGAACAACGTCGCTAATGAAGTCAGCGTTATCTGTACCTACTTATACACGTTCTCATTAAATCCGACCAATTTCAATAACGCGAGAGGCGATAACAGAATGATTGGTTGCTTTTCACGCTTGATAAATCGCAGCGAATATCTTCGAGTATCGGCCGATTGTGTGTGCTCGGATGTCGCGACGAAAGGACCGACAAGATCCTAAAAACTCGCGTCTTCCCGTGAGCTGAATTAATTAACGACGGCCGTGGCGAAATCAAGGCCGCGATGCTTGGGTTTGGACGAGAACCTGGCCGCTTTTTTAATAGCCTCCAGGAGTAATGATCGATTACTCCGGGTTGCGTGCTAGGAGGTCCTACAGGGGGACAACATTGTCGCGCGATTCGCCCAGCAGGCGACTCCGGAACATCAAATGCGGGCCGCTCGTCGCCGTCCAAATTATTATTACCGCTCTACACGGTAACACCCGTGAGCCCGCAGGTGTAAAAGGAAGCCCCGTGTGTGTGTGTGTGTGTGTGTCCGTTCGGATTCCGCGCGTGCGTCTCCGTGGCCGGCCGGCTGGACCCCGACACACGCACTCTCTCGCGTATTCACGAATTCCTCGTAGCGATAGCGTGTAAAAGCACGCTCGTGAAAGAGCTTCTAAGAGAGCTAATGCGGCCGATCTGTCTCCTTTCGGCTGTGTAATCAAGGAAACGAGCGGAGGACCGATGCGGCGGAGTAGATGGCATTAAGAAATGGCGAGAGAAATAAAAATTAGACCCATTTACTGAATGTGATATTCCCCGGAGGTCGTCCAGGGACGAATACCACAACGCGATTTTGGCTCGGTCAATACCCGGCAGACGTTTAAAATTAATGGAAAAATTGATATTGAAAGAATTTTCATACGCATAATCTGTACCTATATTTCCCCGTGTATATTAATTTAAACTTGAGGTACTTAGTTTGAAAAGAGTTTTTAAAGAACTTGAAATTTTTAAATACAAATGCGTCTTTTACTAAATAAATGAGCGTACCGGGAGCGAGTGTTTAATGGAACGTAACGAGATCGCGCGGATGCTAGAAAATCGATCGTGAAAAATGAACAGCTACGAGTAGGCCTATATTTCAACAGAGCGTACTCGTTACCGCAGCCTTTTGCCTCACATCGAGATATGTATACGTACGACGTGGTAGCACTTGGCCGTGAATTTATATGCGACGTTATCGGCTCTCCGTCACACTTCCATTCTGATTACAGCCAATCCTGAAGCAGAAATCTACTGGATGTGTCGTCGGAATACGGAATCTCATTCCTTCTCATTTTTCTATATCTTTCCGTTTCTCTCTGTTCTTTTTTTTTTCTCTCTCTCGTTCGTGGACACGGGAAGAGGGAGTGAGAAGGCGCGCCGTTGTCGAATCGAAGGCCAGAAGAGGTCGACGAACGGTCGTCATCGTTCCCGAGTGTGGGTGTGTGTTGAGGAGAGGGGCCAGACAAATTACCCCCAGATTAATACGACAATGTGCCATCTCAAACTTTGGCCTACACGCTGACAGTTACTATTTCACACACTTCTTCCTCCATCTTCGCGCCCACATCCTCACCCTCGCGCTCCCCAACATCGCCCCGCGGAGATTTCAACCTCCCGCCGCGTCGTATACCTGGACCACGTGCACGGTAGGCCACGCGTAGATCGACAGAATTCGATACGCACGCTCGTAGAATCTCATTTTAAAATGCCGCATGCCGTGTGCGTTCCCCCCTCCCCCCTTTCCATCCAACGTAGAATTCAATTTTGCACGGAGAGAAATATATTTTTTTTTTCTCTTCCCCGATAATATTACTTGAACGTTTTCTAGACGCGTGGAGAGAGATTTAGTTTTACAAATCTAATATTTTAAATAAAAATTTAGACCTTCCAGCCTTTGGACTGCAGTTGGAGGCAATTTAAAAATAACGTAATTTTTATTATGATGTGGAATAACGAAATTTATTATAATGTGGAACGTTTCGATCATTAGTCTCGATCATCATCAGCCACACTTAAATCATCAAAATACGTTACCGAATGTCGACATATGAGAGATGTCAAGCAAAAAAACAAAATTGTTGATGATCAATTCGTCCTTGCATCATATATTGTTAAATTGGCAAATTAAACAAAGTCGTTGAAATCTCTCACGTTACACGTAGCCGTCACACAGCAACGACCAAACGGCACAAACATCTCGCGTAACGAACAAAATGCAAACTAATATTTTAATTTGCGTGACAACACCAGTGCGCAGAAAAATTGTTTGATAGATATAAATGTCCTATGACAAATACCGATTATGCAATTCTCTCCGCAATGCAATTTCAAACTCCGCGCTTCGCGTATGCAACGCGAATAAAAATACAGAGAGATGAGCGCGGAGATAATGTAGATCACTCAACGTTAATATGTCCCGTAATTAAATAACAATTAGCGAGAGAATAAATGATCGTTCGAGAGGCGTACAGGTATATGTGCGAGCGGCGAGCTCGCGTGTAACTGCTCTTGATGTATGGTTCTATAAACGTGTATTGTGCTCCGGACCGAAATTGATCCCGGAGCATAAGAAGAAGCGAACGGGAATCTCTTGTGCGAAGAGAAGTCGGTTTGACCCGGCCCGGACCTATCTATACTTGTCAGTGAATTACCGAGCCGCATTGGTGGACGCGCGCGAGCGCTTGTTTCGCGAAGAATTCGACAAAAGCGCTAATGAAGATACCTACGGTCGAAGCAATGAATACGAAATGAGATGCTCTTAGAAAAGTTTAGGTTACAATGAACCGCAACCACACGAAAAGAGTCAAAGACCTCGGGGAGAAAACGGTTTTTTTGTTCGTTTAGTCACTAGATATTTTTACAATGTCTTTCTCTCTTCTCGCATCTCTTCCCCGATTTTTTTCTCTTCCGCGCCCCCTTTCGCGCTCGTTCTCCATTTTCGGACGCGTGAGAGATATCTCCGAATCATTAACGGCAATTAAAACATTGATCAAGTGGGACGAAGCTCTGCGATGTAGCGGAGAGACGTACTCGGGGCCCGAATGTGAAAAGGGTTTCATAGGGTCCGAAGGGTGAGCGAAGACCACGGGAGAGGAAGGGAAAGAGACCTCATGCGGCGAGAGCATATTACTTCGCAGGAGGCTACGCGGACCTATACCTCTTCTTCTTCCCGTTCCTCTTTTCTTTTCTCTCTTTCTATCATCCGCGAGCCCCCGTAGGTGCTCCCCTCGTCGTCGCAGTGTCTCTCAACGTATCTCTTATACGTGTTATTCGCCGCGTGTGTTTGCACGGCGAATTGAAACGCTCTTTCCGCGCGCGGAACTTTAATCGTTATACAGGGTGACCAATGGGAATGTGTTGAAAGTAAATAGTTATATATCCCCTTCTCGATTTCGGTAACTGTTTTACCGACTAGG